>JAZHYW010011631.1:0-27958 GCA_037355805.1 Ixodes ricinus
CAGATCAGACCGTCGAGGGGCCACCCCGCAGCACGTACTCTACATGGCCATGAAAGTGTTTAGGCACCGAGTAGCCGGTGACATGTGTGTGGCCTTCCGTAACATAAAGACACTGGAAACACTAACGAAGCAACAGTTGCTCGACAAGGACTTTGTGCAGCAAGCGGTCGAGCACGACATGGCTTTCATGCATGGTATACCCAACACCGTGCAGTACTGGACGAAACGCAAGAAAGACCTCTTTGCTATGATACGGCAGTTGGGTAAGCCGACCGCGTTCCTCACTCTTTCTGCCTCGGAAATGCACTGGCCCGACCTTCTGCAGTTGCTTCAACGCCTTCGGTTGAAGCCCGGCGAGATCGGAGTACCACTGGAGCAAATGAACAGCATTTATCGAGCTCAGCTGGTGAATGACGATCCCGTGGTTTGTGCCATATACTTCGACCGATTGGTGCGTGTCATTCTCAACATTCTCCGCAACACCCGTGTATCGCCTTTTAGGCCGTACATAGTCGTCGACTACTTTAAGCGGATCGAATTTCAGCACCGCGGGTCGGCACACGCGCACATTCTCCTCTGGCTTCATAACGCGCCCAACGAAGAGCTCTCAATGCTCATGCCCCAGACTCTTGAAATGGCCAACGTTCTGCTTTCCATCGACAATGGATGCTTGAAGCGGGAGCGCACTCAGGTGCACCAACACACGCATACCTGCTACAAGCACAACACGACCAGATGCCGCTTTAACGCGCCTTTTATGCCCATCGATGAATGTATGGTCGTAGTGCCTTTCCCCACTGTGGACAATGAAGCGCAGAAGAAGCAAATCGAGAGCCTCCTAAACAAGTACGAGGCCATGCATCAGGCCCTGGAAACGACAAATTATGACTCCATGGAGCAGTTTTGGGAACATCACGGTGTCACGGACAAGGCGGAGTACATTTCTGTTCTCCGAGCAGGCACTCCTCGTGCCACCATCATGCTACCCCGTTCGGTGCAGCAAAAGTGGGTGAATTACTTTAACCCATGGGTTGCATCAATCCTCGATTCTAACATGGATCTTCAGATCGTCCTCGACACCTACGCGTGTGCTGCCTACGTGGTGGAATATGTAAACAAGGCCAACCGAGGTATGTCGAACCTCAATAGGGCAGTGCAAGAAATTGTCAAGGAGAAGGGGGACATGGCCTATTCTCAGGCACTGAGACATTTAGGTGTGAAGATGCTGAATGCCATCGAACTGTCCGCACAGGAGGCCGCCTGGTGTTTGCTGAACCAGGATATGTCGGAAGCGAGTCGCAAAATTGTCTTCGTGAACTCTGCATGGCCCGAGGAGAGGACGCGCATTCGGAAGTCTAACGCTCAGATGGCGCAGGAAGGCTTAGTAGAATCAAGCACGGATGTTTGGAAACGAACGATGATCGAGCGCTACGAAGACCGCGTTCCCGAATTGGAAGCCGTTACTCTGGCAGAGTTCGCTACCGAGTACAACATATATACCTGCAGAAAGAGGAATCAACGACGGATACTTCGCTACCGCGGTTACTGCGTAGACGATTCAGTCAACTTCAAGCGAGAACATGTTCTGCTCTTCTATCCATTCCGCAAAGAAGTGGACATCTTAGACCAAAACTGTTTCGAGCGTTTGTATGAGCAAAACATCGACGTCATTCTACAGAACAAAGCACGCTACCACAGTGACGTAGACATTGAGCAAATTCGTGCCGTTTGTAATTCCCTGCTCCAGTCAAATGACGGGGAACATTGTGCCACTTCTGAGCTTCCAGATGTGAGGCTGCACCCGGTGGCCATGGAAAACGACGACTCCGATCTCCTAGACATCGGTGCGGTCCAATCCAATGCCCCGTTTAAGCAGTGCCCCGCCGTGTGCACACGCCAAGACGTCATGAGCAGGGATCAGTACCTGGACACAATGCGGAAGACGAATGAGGAGCAGTACGAGATCGTCCGAGAAGTCGTGCATAGACTGACTATCCCGGACTCTCCGCCACTACAAATCTTCTTCACGGGAGTGGCTGGGTGCGGGAAGACATTTGTACTGCGTCTCATCATGGACGTCTACAACAGACACTGCAACCCTGCTGGTTCAGATAATGTAAACGCCTATGTTGCCTGTGCTACAACTGGAAAGGCGGCGGTCGCACTCGGTGGAATAACTGTACATGCAGCGTTTAGACTTACCATCAATAGGGATGGCGGACTGCGGAACAACGAGTTGAACACGTTCCGCTATGCGTTCAGGAACGTCAGGTGCGTGATTATCGATGAGGTTAGTATGATGTCTGCCGACATACTTCAGAGAGTGGACTCGCGACTACGCATCATCACTTGCAAATACCTAGAGCCTTTCGGCGGGTTAGACATCATCCTCTGCGGAGACCTGCGACAGCTTCCCCCGTTCGTGCCGCCGAGGTATTCAAGCGCGTCAAGACGAACAGTGTGTTTAACACGGAAATTGCATGGCACCATCTGTCATACTTTGTCCTCACGAAGGTCGTAAGGCAAAGCGATCTCAGGTTCTCCACCATACTTACCAAAATTGGAGACGGTGCAGAATTGGATTCCGAAGAAATCGCATTGATCGAGAGTCGGTTCGTCACGCAACAAGAAGGAGAAACGTGTTGTCCCGGTGGCATCCGCTTGTACTACTCTAACAAAGAATCGGACTACTACAATACGAACACGGCCATTGCAACCGAAGATAATGCTGTGGCATGTGCGGCACGGGACACAATCATTGGATTCAGGTCTATGCAGGAGAAGACAGAGGCAATGCGCAAGGCCGAAACGCTGCCCAAGGCCGAACTCGGAAACTTGCCAGCTAATATAATGCTATGCGTTGGAAAACCATATATGCTCACACTCAATGTCGATGTTTCCGACGGTCTGGTTAATGGATCTGTTGGAATACTGCAATACATACAATACGACACGCTCCGAGAGCCGGAACGCATCTGGTTGCATTTCGGTGAGCTTGGTTCCAAAATTGCGATTGGAACCGTGGCGGCCGCGAAATCCCGACAGTTACGGGCACTCGATAGAAATATTCAGCAAAATTGGACACCTATCGAAAGACGCACAGTCACTTGCGTCATTGATAAGAAGACAAGGATATCGCTGAGGAGATGCCAGCTACCCGTTGCACAGGCAAGTGCTATCACCATTCACAAATCACAGGGAGGCACGTATGAAAACGTGGTGTACTCGTATGCCAAGAGTCATCCACAGAAATTGGTATACGTGGCACTGAGTCGTGCTACAGACATCAACAGGCTCTACCTCACCAATGTGGACAATGACTTTACGTTCTACCACGGCAAGCCCAATCCGGACAGGGCGCTACTTGATGAGTTTCGTCGGTTGCAGTCACACAAACTCCAAACTGTCACTGCTAAGTGCTACGCAATGATTGAGCAACCGCACTTCTTCTCGGTCGCCGCGCTTAATGTTCGCTCTCTACCGGCGCATTCCAAGGACGTACACCACGACCACATCCTACGCCATGCATCTGTACTTTGCCTCTCGGAAACATGGATGGATCCAAAACAGGCGGTAGAAATCATGGACTACCAGTACTGCTGCGGCGTCAGTAGAGAGCACAACAGAGCGGCGGGAGTGGCCATCTACGTGCGAAAGGGTCTGTCTGCCGTACCCATTGAGATATTTGGCACGTCAGACGAAGTTGGAGAACTTTGTGCCGCCAAGTTCGACAACGGCTTGCTAGTGGTGGCTCTGTATGTCTCGCCTACAGCACTCACTAAAGATGTCGTGCATTTTCTGCGACTTGCGTTAAGCACACGTGGGTCCACACCCATGTTAGTTGTGGGGGACTTTAATGCAGACTTAAAGACGAATAAGAACTTCATACCACTTATGCAGGAAAACCTCCCATTTCTCTCCCTCGTAACAGCTCCCACTGCTGTGACAACCTCTCGAAACACATGCATAGACCTCGTCTTTCAAAATCAGCCGTTGGTCCAGCACCTGGAACACATATCCTGTCACTTCTCAGATCACAAGGCTTCCTTCATAACAATCAAGGACTGGGATAGGAGTGATATTTAAAGTACCAGTATAGGAGGAGATTGCTCTATATTTGTGTATATTGTGGGGATTTCGGACGCCGAACTTTCGCAACGATGTGGAGTGCGCGCTAGGAGGAAAGGAGGAGGAGAAGAACGAAAGCTGGAGAATTGTTCCCTCGGACGGTCTTGCGAACCTTGCGAGGTGTTATGCGGGCCACTCGGAGGAGCATCTACCAGCTTCGTTATCAGTTGGAGCGTACAATGCGAACAAGACGAAGAAGACGAGGAGGACGATGAGGTTGAGGAGGTGGAATAGGAAGAGGAGGAGCGGAGATGCCAGATACCTGTTATGCAAGCAAGCGGTGTCATCATTCATAAATCACCCTGGAGCTTCCAGATGTGACAACTATATTTCCTTCCTCCGGCTAAGCGGTGAGCAAAAATACCACAATATATATATCAATATATATCCCAGATAGTTTAGTACGGTATATCGCAAAATTGAAATACATCAAGAGAGGAGGAGGAGGGAACGAGGGGAGGAGGAGCACGAGAGGAGGAGAAGGTGAGGACGAGAGAGTACGGATGAGGAGGAGGGGCATACCCTCCCCTTCGTTCCCTCCCCTTCCCCTCCTTGGGGCGCATTTGGAATTTAGGGAATGTCATAGCTCGGGACCTCGTCCTTCCTTTGCTACTGGACCTACACAGTCTAAGTATCTAGAGCTTGAACATTTTTCATTGAAATTTAACATTGCCGACAGTGTTGTTAAGACGTCCGACGAAAACGTTGTAAACGTCATTAACACGTCTCAGACCGGCTTGGGTACATTTATTTTAGGTGTGTTCCAAGCATGTGACGACTTTCATGACCCTGTTCCATCATCAAGTATTGAAGTTCATCTTGCGTCAGATCTAAACAAATCACAATACCATGTTTGGGGTAAGTCCCTTATCAAGTTTAAGATGGTGTGCCTGCCTGTAGCATCTCGAAAGTTTCTTTTTTCACGCTTGTTTCACTTACTGTAAGTGCTTTTTGGTATTATGCTCCGTCGAGTGCGCATCTACTAGGGCGACGAAAACCATCCCAGTTCTAGTCTGGCGATCGCGTCACCTTGAAACCCTTGTAAGCTTAGAAGTGAAAACTCTTTGCTGCTCACGCACAGCAGACAAAAAGGTAGGCAGCATTTTAACAGTTCACTGTCTAAGCATGGATGTCAAGCACGAAGCCTGGGAAACTTTGCCCACTGCTTAACTACATGCTTTTTCTTTCATGTCCTGGTTGGCTGCTACACTGGAGAGGCTGCTGAACACCGTACCACGGCGGCTGATCATGCTGTTCTAGTTAAATTATTAATGGGGTTTTTTCATCCAGGACGTAAATTGGAACCTCGCAGAGCAAACTTTAAGGTACATTGGTATAACAAGTGCGTACGTTGATTTTGTACGTTATTGGCGTAAAGTTTGGCTAGATATGCAACGCAGTTTCCAATATACACCACGGTTTTTCCCCAATCAATAAAATGTCAACCTGCCAAAATATTTGTTCTGATTCTATATTTCAGAGCACAGCTCTTAGGCGGCCGTTTCCGGCTTGAGTAGCAAGGAGGACAGCAGTAGGAGGGAAGTGGAGGAGGAAGGGGAGGAGAGGAGGAGGAGGCAAGGGGAGGAGGTTGAAGGATGAGGAGGAGGTGAAGGAGAAGGAGGGGGAGTTAGATGCCCGCAACGTGTCTCGAGCATTGCCACAACAATGAATGGCTCTACTTTTCCCAGGATAAGGGGTTTTGGGTCCTCAAAGATCGGACTACCATTCATGCCGGATTTCAACAATATGTTCCGTCGAACAATTTTAATCAAGAACGAGATATCACCCACGGCTATTTTTATGGCAGCCTGCCACCATAACTGCCACAACGCTGTCTGTCATGGATGAATAATAGTGGCTGCACTAGCTGTACTTTACCAGAGGTAATGTAACCTACCAAATAATGCCTACTAAGTGCACGCGTTCACTGAGCGATGAAACGCGATCCAGCAAATAGATCATTGAGATCTGTGGTCAAATCGCAGACGAATGCCCGAAAAACCTGAGGGCAAGTGCCAAATCAGAACGCGCTACGGATTGGATTGTTTTGGCTGAATGACAGTAAACAACATTTATATTGATTTTAGATCCTCTCTTGTTTTAGCCGGCTTGATTGGTCATTTGCATTAACTCAATATTTGTACACAAAAACTACTTGTTAACCCTTTGATGCCCAGCGTTGCCCAGGAGCAACAACTCAAACATGATTTTTTTTCTCCCCCGAAACCCGCGAATCTATGCAATTAGCGCCATCAGCCGCAAGGCCGAGGTGACCTGAACTTCTAGAAATAAAAAAACAGAGGGCGGCACTTGTCCGCTTTCACTCTTCCGCTACACTTGTCTGGACCGGCGAGCGACCTCGTCCTGCCACTGTACCATGCGAGCGAACATCGATGAAAACAAATGCAGGATGTGATAATGAAACAAATCCTTGATGGAAATCTCCTACTGATTGACTAAAAGAGACGTATGTGCAGTGAAAATGAACTTACAGTTTGTGAAAGCTCAGTAGCAGCCTGACAACTATGATGTTGCCCAGGAGCAACATCGGGCATATGTGGGTAGCACTGGTATTGGTGACGAAAAATTGGTAGCGTATTTGTTATGGTTCACCCGCGGCTAGAGTCTTCAAATATGAATGACTTTTATGGTTAAATGATTTTTGCACATAAAATAAAAAAATAATATAAATATTTATCTCGTGTACAAGCGACACTGCACGTAACTCTGCATCAAAAGAAGACTTTATCTGCTCACTTTCCGTTCTCACATCGCACAAGCCCTGGCACACGTGAAGGCCAAGCCTATGAAGAGAAGGTCAGACACATTGGAAAATAAAAATGCATCTCCAAGCAAGATCACTCGGCCACTAAAGCCAAGACCGACTGATGATGTGAGCATGGGCGTACCAACCGGGGGGGGGCAAGGGGGCGCTTGCCCCCCTCCCCCCAGTTCTCAAAGTGTGGGGGGGGGGGCAAGGCATATGTTTTGCCCCCCCCCCCTGAAACAGCCGCCACTGGGCAGGGCAAACACTGTCCGGCGGCGCCCAAGGGACACCAAGGGCACCACCCCCAGGCCCTGGGGGGGGGGAGGGGGGTCTGGTTTGGCCCCCACTCAAAAACAAGTGGGTACGCCACTGGATGTGAGGTATGGTGCAAATACAGCAAAACTGGTTACACGTTACTGTACTGAGCAAAATGCGAGATGCACCTGTGCCTTCTCCCAAGTCGCAACCGTTTTCACTCGTTTCACGTGAAGTAGTGCCTCAGATGCCCAACGTTGCTCAGGAGCAACATATCATTATGCGTTCACAAATAAAGGTAATTTTTTTCTGAGACCAGGTTTTTTGTGTTTTTTGTCTGTTCTAAATGCGCACCAAAGTTTGTAGGTGTGCGGGACTTAAAGTAAAGTTTTGGGCATCAAAGGGCTAAGCGCACATGTTTTACGTTTATTAATATTTTTCTTTTTCGATTATTACGCTCGTTAGCCGCAGTGGCGCTGCTAGCGGGACACGTAAGCGCGCTGCGCTGAGTTGCGAAACCCCTATTTTATAAGCCGTCGACAACAACCTAAGAAATTGGGTCCCCCAATTTCTTAGGAGAACTGCAAACGTTGGGGCCCCTTATTCTAAGACTCTCTAATAACTCGATCGGCTCGTGGTGGACTTTTGTTTTTATCTTTCTTCGAATACCTTATTCGATTACCGTCCATTATCCAGCACCAGAAACACATTTATGCACTATTTTTGCCCTTTTTTCCTATCCCCAAGCGGGACAAAATCCCCTTTTTGTTGTTGTTTATTTGGATTCCTATATCCCTTCGACAAGTATTACGGTAAGCCAACAAAAAAGATTGACATCAACGAACAACGTAGACCATAACGGGTGATTGCGGTCTTACGATGAGGATGACAGTCGAGATCATGGATCGCGGAACAAATGAGATGACGAGTGCAATTACACTTCGCTTTGCGACAAATAAGAAAAAAGAAATACGCGCAAGGGGGTTCGTTTGTTGCGCGTCGTAATGGGCGGTCACTGAAACCCTTCCACTCGCTAATGGCCTTCGGTCGCGGTCCCCGCGCGCCGTAACAAAGAAGTCCGGTGCGCCTTTGCTCCTATACTCACCATCACTTGGCAAACGGCGAAGGCTACGGTGCCAGTGGGCCACTCAGCGAGTTCCAGGAAGACACGTGACTGCATCGACCTTACTAACAGCGAGCAGTGCTGTCAAAGCCTGGGGCGGGAGAAAGAAGGAAGCCGCTTCTGTACGAAATTTGATTGACAGGCTAATTTCCCAGGGGGACAAAAGAGAGATGTAGAGCACACAAAAGAGGGCGTTCTCCGACGGCTTGGGGTACGCTCTCGCCTATGGACTTATGGGAAGGGCTGTCACATGCTCCGCCTCCGCCGCTTTTACTGACTCGACGGTGCCGTAGTGCTTCGCTCTTTGCCAAGTTACGGTGAAACAAAGTAGAACAGCCTGCCAGCCAGGAAACCGAGTGGGCCGAATTTTCGGTCCGCTTAATTAGGCAGCTACTGGATATCGGGAGGCTTCGTGTCCGGACCTTGTTGTCCCTTCAGAGACCGAGACGTGACTGTCCGCTCAAAAAAAAAAAAATAGTTTTTTTTTTTGTAGAGGGAACCGGTAATACGATGCTTTGGAGATGGACAGGAAGACAGTTGCAACGGAGGATGGACACGGAGTAAAAAAGCAAGAAAAAAACACAGAATGTTTCTTCTTTTCTCTCTGTCACTCCCGGTTCTTTTTTTCTCTTTCTGTGAGGCAGATACTGCGGATTCTCTCGCGTCCCAAGGATATACTCTGTTTCACCTTGTGTTGTACCGCAAGAAAGGCTACAAGCGCGAGCTCCTTGCTCTAGGGCACATCTCGGCGACACAAGCTCTCGTGCACCAAGGGCAGCTGCCAAACGCTATGAGCTTGCGCTTATAGCCTTCGCTGCGGTACAACATAAGGTGAAACTGAGTATAGTTTGTTACACCCCGTACCCATGTTTAATGCAATGCCAGTTCTAGGGTCATCAAACAGTGAGATCGCGTTTGCCTCTGTCCGTCTCGACTTGAGAACCAAATTTAACGGGAAAACTTGTAATTGGCCATAATTCACGCAGTTATGTCATGTGACACTGCGTCGCATGATGTCACGTCCCGTGACACTGTAACTCAAGTGACACAGTCACATGACGTGACATCATGTGACCCTCTTACGCCATGTTTTGACGCCATGTGATGTTATAGCGTCACATCATCATGTTTGGTCATAGCCGTCACATGAGTCGACGTCCCGTGACACTGCGACGTCATGCTGTGACGTCATCTGACGTGACAGTGTCACTAGATCTCTGCCCGGTGAACATAAATGGGTACAAATGGTGATCCTTCCACCACAATGAAATAAATGAACTATAACACAACAATGTACACATCCATGTACTTAACAGGGAAACAAATAAATGATTCAGCAGTGAATGCATCCAAAATGTTAACGCAATTCATCTCTCTTCAAAATAGTCAGAGATAATGTGTATTTGTTTTTCAGTATGGAAGTGAACGAGAATTGGTTAAGGCGCGTGTGTTGTGATTATGAATATATTGAAGGTATTTAGCGCAGAAGGTAGAGAGAAGAAGAACACGACAGAAAAGAGACGCTACCAACGTTACTAGCACCCTCAGTTGGGAAACTCACCATTGAAACCTGGGCCGCTGGCGTCCACCGAGACCGAGCTAAATGCGACAACAGCGCCACTCTTTATCATTTGTCTTCACTGTGGTCACCTTGAACTTCCAGAACGCATGTTTTTGCGTAAAACCAACGGAAAAAACTCTTTTTGTAGTAACTTTTATTGGAGTTTAAAACAAATTGAGGGCGCGTGATGTATTCTAAAACCTTTAGTTTGCAAGGTTTTGCGGCACAATTAATATAGTTTTTATACAACCATGCCTCAGCGGTGATTTCAGGTAGCGCGTCCCGACCTAGGCGCATCTTAGCTTCGGTAGTAATTCGCGGCGTGTCCGCTGGGGAGACGGGGTGGCGCCGTGTCTGTTTCGGCGCCAAAATGGCCGATTAAAGCCAAAATAGAAGTGACGTGCAGTACCTCGAGTGGCCGCTGCGGGAGAAATGGCGGCGTTGTGATCGCCATTAGCTCGGTTCTCGAGGACGGATCGGTGCCACTTTTTCAGAGCAGTCTCTATGGCAGTTTCCCAACTGAGTGGTTCTAGTAACGTTGGGCGCTACTCACAACTACGTTTACTGACAAAAAAAGAAAGAGAAAGAAAAAGGAAAAAAACACAAATACTCCGCCGATGACTCGTGCATCTACCACCAGCCCCGTGAATGATAGTGGCTCGTCCATCCAGGCTGGTGTGGGCCATTAATTATTTGTTGAAGGAATTCCCTTTTCTTGTTTGACAGCCTTAGGGCTGTTCACACACACCACGTTTATGCTGACGTATAACGTGGCGAACAGTGACCGACGGTAATTCGCTGGTTGCGTGCTAAGCGTAGCTAGCCAACTCAAGGAGATAGGGCTCATTCGCAGTGCGAAAGCGGATCCGCGTGCCAAATTCGTCGGTTGTTCGAACGCGGTATTGTACCAAGGAGTTCAGTACAATTGCACGCGCATTTGATGACATCATACGCGTGTTCAATACGTTACGATCCTGAACAGTGACCGGGTAATCTGTGATTCGCTATCGCAGGCGGATCCGCTACCAATGTCGAATGGAGATAGCCTGGCACGCGACATTCGAGACACGAATGTTTCGGTGGCGACGAGCGAGATGGGTGAGCTACCGTGGCAACCAAGGACACAAGGCTCCTCGTAACGTAACGTAAGGAGCTGAGCTCGGTTCAACTTTTCACACAGCCCCGTTTTCTTACGTTACGTCTAAGTCACCGAAACATTCGTGCCTCGAATATCACGGACCAGGCTATCTCCTTGAATTGGTAGCCACGCTTGATACGAAGCACAGATTTCCCGGGGACTTTTCGTAATGTAACGTCAGAAAACGGGTCTGTGTGAACGAGCCTTTACGGATTCGACACTAATACAATAGACCAATTTCATCAGCCAGCTTGACTACGCCACCGCAGCCGCGATGCATCGAGGGAACTTTAGTTTTTCTGCACGTGCGACAACCTCGATGGAGTTCTGCGCGTGCAGAGCACGAGACGGCATGAGCCCTCTCGTGCACTGCCGTTTGCTTCCAATGAACTAAAGTTATGGCGGCGTAACGCATGCGCCGAACGCTTGGTGAGATCGGTCTATTCCTGTCCTCACGGAGGATGTAGAAGGCCTCCAGCACCTGGCGGTTCAATTTGTCTGTGTTCTTCCCCAACATGTCGGTCTCCCGAATAATGGTTGGCACGTGCACTCCCTGCAATGGATTGGAAGATTTCCGCCCACCGTAGCCCTCAAGGAGTAATCATGCTCCTGGATTCGGTCACTGAGGCATCTGCCCGTTTGGCCTATGTACGTCTTGCCACACGAAAGAGGTATCTTATATATGATGCCCGAACCGCATGGAAGAAATTTGTTCGCATGATTTTTGGTGCACTGGTATTTTGTGGTTCCCTCAGGATGCGCATTCACTCTAGGGCAAGTTTGAGACATTTGTTGTGGTGCTGAAAAGCGACTCTGACCCCATAGCGGCTTGCGACGCTTTTTTAAATTATGGGACATCCTGTGCAGGTACGGTATTTCTACTGGCCTTGTTTTCTCGACACTGGTCTTGTTGGACTGGAAGCCGTTTGCCTACTTCACCAGAGCGTTTGCCACATCAGCCAATAGGGCTGACGAATAGCCGGCTTTTCTCAGCCTCTCTACTTGCATACTGAAGCTGGCTGCCATAATATGAAGACAGGACTTGTTTAGTGCCGAGCCCAGACACGTTAGATCTATACCTCTCTTGATGACTTTTGAGTGCGCCGAGCCATAGTCTAGAATATCTTTCATGGATCGTGGGCAATATGACCAACAAACAAGGTCGCCCGCTATGTTGACGACTTCCTGGTAATTCCTGAAGATGGCGGACGTATGGACATACAAGTAGCAGACATTATGGCGACTTTTTCTGAGTACGGAGGCGGCCTTAGGTTTACATTTGAGGTGCCCAAAGAAAAATACTTCAGTTCCTCGACCTTTCGCTCCACTTGGGTTACACCCATGTTCGTTGATCATATTGCCTACGATCCAAGAACGGCAATCTAGATTATGGCTCGGCGCACTCAAAAGTCATCAAGAGGGGCATAGCTCTAACGTGTCTGGACTCGGCACTAAAAAGTCCTGTCTTCATACTATGGCAGCCAGCTTGAGTATGCAAGTAGAGAGGCTTAGAAAAACCGGCTATTCGTAAGCCCTATTGGCTGATGTGGCAAACGCTCTGGTGAAGAAGCCAAAAGGCTTCCAGTCCAACAAGACCATTGTCGAGAAAACAAGGCCAGTAGTAATACCGCACCGGCACAGGATGTCCCATAATTAAAAAAAAACGTCGCAAGCAGCTATGGGGTCAGAGTAGTTTTTTCAACACCACAAAAATGAATCAAATCTGCCATAGAGTGAATGCGCATGCTGAGGGTACCACAAAACACCAGTGCACCAAAAAGTATGGGAACAAATTCCTTCCCTGCGCTTCGGGCGTCGTATATAAGATACCTCTTTCGTGTGGCAAGAGCTACATACGCCAAACGGGCAGGTGCCTCAATGACCGACTCCGGAAGCATGATTACTCCTTGAGGGCTACGGTGGGCGGAAATCTTCCAATTCATTGCAGGGAGTGCATGTGCCAACCATTATTCGACGAGACCAACATCTTGGGGAAGAACGAAGACAAATTGACCCGCGAGGTACTGGAGGCCTTCTACATCCTCCGTGAGGACAGGAATTGTATTAGTGTGGACTCCGGAACGCTGTCAAACAAGGAAAGGGAATTCCTTCAACAAACAATTAATGGCCCACACGAGCCTGGATGAACAAGCCACTATCATTCACGGGGCTGGTGGTAGATGCACGAGTACATGGCGGATTCTTTGGGTTTTTTCTTTTCTTTTTCTTTTCTCGTCAGTAAACGTAGTTGTGAGTAGCGCTCTTTTCTGTCCTGTTCTTCTCTTTACCTTGTGCTCTAAATACCTTCAATATGTTAGACTACTAACTAGCCCAAATGTGAAGTTTACTGTGATTATGAATACTTAAAGTAGAACAAATAAAAACAGGGAGGACTTTCACAGAGAATTGCAATCTTTCATATAGCAACGACGAATGTTTATTTCCGAGCGCGAATATTCATTTCCGGGTACGCCCGAAAATAAACATTCGCAGTTGCTAAGTAAAAGGTTGTGGTTTTCTGTAAAAGTTCTTTGTGTTTTTATTCTCTCCTTTTGACGTATTGACCGAGAACGTTGTAAAAATAATATTTCTACCATCCGTTCTCAGTAGGAATTGGTAGAATAAATAACGTAGTAATGGCAACAAGCGAAAGTATGCAGGAGGGCTGGACGTTCTGTCGTCTTGTCCGTTATTTTATTCTCAGTGTCTCCGGGTTTTGATTATGATAGTAATAACAGTTTTCTGTTAAAGGGAGACTCCGCTCAAGTCCGAGAATTTTGGGACGAGTGATTTTGCAATAAAAAGCACTAATAAAAGACACTACGTCATTTGCTTCTTGAAGAATGGGAGATATATATTGTTAAATATTACTTAAAACATCAGCAGAAATTGAAACCGAAACTTCCGCTCCGTCCGGTCGCGTTGGCCTCGGGCCGGCAATAACATGGCTATCGAGTAGTACGAGGTGAACGTTATCCTCTACGCAACGATAGGCAGGATTGGTGCGGGCTGGCAGGCCACCGTTGGGGCAGCCGTGTCGTCCTGTTCCACATTCTCCTCAATGTTTTTTTTTTTTAATTATTGGTGAGCCGGAAGGGTCGTGCTGCACTCTGGAGTGGTATACCATCCTTCCGTGCGCTAAAACGGAATGTAAGATAATAGTGCCTCACGCTCGCGCTATAATAATTATATAATTACTTAGTGCATATTCGTTGCCCAAATTCCTACATTATTGTTGTTTGTTTGTTTTGTTTCTCCAGTGTTCACTATGTCACGGTATTTTATTGGCTGCCTGGTCTCACATACAAGCATCTTTGCTTTCGTGGGCCAGCACGCGCACATGTATTTTTTCAAAGATAATAAAGATATTATTATCTGGTGATCTTCTGGTAAATTGTGGCTTTACTGGAAGCGAAAAGAGTCCCATAATTCAGTAAAATAAATTTTTACTGGAAATAGCCTTCCGGTAGAAATTTGGTGACATTCTGGTAAAAATTCTGGTGACATTCGGGTAAAAACACGGTAACATTCCTGTAAAACAGCCGGTGACATTCCAGTAAAGAATCCGGTGACATTCCGGTAAACTACGGCTTTACTGGAAGTGAAAACAGTCCCATAATCCAGTAAAATAGACTTTTACTGGAAATGACATTCCGGTAAAAATAGTTTTCAATATTTTCAATAGGGTAGGCACGCCGCCAGAAAAGTATGGGACGCGGCCGGCCGTACGGCTACTCTCGCTAAGTCTAAGTATGCCCTTACGGCATCTGGAGGTCCGTGTTTAAACGGGAGCTCTCACGAAGGTGAATGGGTGCAGTGCAAGCGAGCGCCGACTTTAGTTTTATGCAGTACTGAGAGGCACTAGTTCGTCAATGGGGCAATCGAAATCGACCCCCATGCCACTCCTCTTTATGGCCAAAGAGGTTCCATAATGCAACACCCGGTGTTACATTGGGGGATTATTGGGAGTACTCTGCAACCGACGTGCTCACATTCTACTTAGACATAGACAATATATATGCTACTTCCGAAAATCCCTGCATGCAACACCGGGCATCGCATCATGGAACCTCTTTAACCATAAAGAGAAGTGGCACGGTGTCGATTTCATTTGCCCTGTTGACGAAGCAGTGCAACTCAGCACTGGGTGAAAATAAATTTGGCGCTTGCTTGCATTGAACTCATGTCATCTTCTACTGACCTCCAGCGGCTGCAAGAACCTGGCGAGACTTAACGAGAAGTTGCAATAAGGCCTGCCGCGTTATATACATTTTTGGCGGCCTGGCTACCCCTCCAGAGTGCAGCATGACCCTCCCAGGACACGGATCATTTAAGAAGCCTAGGACATTGACACGATAGAACAGGATGATTGACCCAGTAAAATTCTGCTTTCTTTGCACGAACTCTGGTACATAAGGAGCCCCCAATATGTGCGGCTAGCATTCTATCAGTTTAGACAATTGCAAGCATGGCGCTTCGACTGGTGGCCCATGCGTGCAAGCACTTGCTGGGTGCGCGTAATCATAGCATTGGGAAGCTTGAAATTGCACGGGCTTTCCCGCATGAACACCGGCCAGCGTTTCCTAATTGACACTAGCGCTGAAGTAAGCGTACTGCCGAACGTTGTACTGCCTGGTCAGCCTCAGCAACCGCAATCCTCCTTTCAGGCTGCCAATGAAACACCCATTGCATCCAACGGTGAGCGAGTTTCGACAATGAACATCGGACTACGCAGAATTTTCCGATGGGTATTTTTAGTCGCAGACGTTTCCTACCCAATCTTGGGCGCTGACTTTCTCCGGCATTTCAATCTCCTTGTTTATATCTTGAACAAGCGTCCAGTAGACCCAACCAATAATCTCAACGTTCAACGAATAGCACTTACTGCATATGATGCACGTCCTAGAGAAAACCAAGAGGCAGAGTCGAGGTACGAGGCGCAATTTCAGCATTTTACATCGTTAACCCGCCCTCATAACTTTCAAGATCCAATCAAACATGACGTGACCCACCACACTGTTACGACGGGACAACCTGTTTATGCTCGACCGCGTCGGCTACCTCCAGATCGCATGAAGGTGGCACAACCAGAATTCGCCCACATGCTAGAATTGGGAATCGTACGTCCCTCATCAAGTCCATGAGCATCGCCTCTACTCGTAATGCAAAAAAAAAAGTTTGGAGATTGGCGATTTTGTGGTGATTACCGCGCCCTCAGCAACTGAACAGTACCGGATCGCTACCCTCTCCCACATATCGAAGATTTCACTGCATCTCTTCATAGAGCGTATCATCAGATACCTGTAATCCCATTTGGTATTTTAGAATACGTGAGAATATCATTTGGCCTAAGAATTGTAGCTAAGACGTTTCAGCATTTTGTCAAGCACGTAACTCAAAACCTTCCCTTTTGTTATGCATATCTTGACGTTCTCATCTACAGTCTCGACCATAAGGAACACTTGAAACATCTCAAACTTTTTCTACAGACTTGATGAATATGGCCTCCTAATTAACAAGGCCAGGTGCGCATGCGGTGTCGCCGAAATTAACTTCCTCGGCTACCACCTCGACCAGCATGGACCTCGAATTCTCGACGAAAAAGTCAAGGCTGTTCGAAATTTCCCCGTCCTACCTCCATCCGGAAACTTCGGGAATTCCTGGGTTTTATCCATTTCTACCGGCGTTTTATTCCTAACTGCGCTCAGATACTCAAACCATTGACTGAGCTTCACAAGGCACCCACATACCTTGGACAACGCTTCAGTGTTCTGTCGAAACTGTATAAGCTTTTGGCCAAGCTAGCCAAACACTAGCCAATGCCACTCTCCTATTTCATCCAAGACCGATTTTCCCGCTCAATCGAATGGTTGACGCTTCTAATACTTCTGTTGGGGCGATCTCGCAGCAGTATGTCGGAGCAGATTGTCACCAAATTTGATTCTTCTCAAAGAAGCTAGAACCTGCAGAGTGCCAATACAGCACTTGCGGCCGCGAGCTTCTCTCTATCTACCTGGACATCAAGCACTTCAAGCATCTATTAGAAGGCCGAAATTTTTTCATACTCACAGATCACAAAACTTTGACCTTTGTGTTAAAAAGCTTCAAGCTACAAGTTCCCTCCACGAGGAACAGGTCACCTGACATACATCGCTGAATTCACGACCGACACTCGACACGTTAAGGAATGACAGAATCCAGCAACCGACACACTCTCGCGCATTTCAACTACTTTCAATTGCAAGACCTTTTCATCTTTCATTGATTTCAACGCAATTGCTTCTGCACAGCAGAGTGACGATGCCATTTTTTTGCTTAGTCAGTCTTCTAACAAGCTGAAGCTTGAGAATATCATCCCTCTTTGTGATTATCCTCTTCTTTGTGATATGTCAACCGGAGTGCCTCGTCCAGTTGTCCTTGTGACTTTCAGCCACCAGGTCTTTGATGCACTCCATGGACTGTAACACCCCGGCATGTGCGCGACGCAACGTATGGTAACTGAGCCTTTCCTTTTGCATGGTATAAGCTATCAAAAGTATAGGCTATCAAAATTCAGATTCATTGTCATCCCTCAGCACCCTTTCACTCCTTCCCGGAACCGACCAACCTTTTTTGATTACGTTCATCTTGACATCTTAGGCCCAATTACCTCTGTAAGGGGAAACACCAACATACCTGAATAGACAGATTTACACGTTGGAGAGAAGCCTTCCCGATTCCCAACATTACAGCTGTTACCATCGCACACGAAGGCTCCGTTTTGTAGAAGACACCGAGGCCCGAACAAGCCGTCGTGCCCAGGGCAAGCCCCCACAATTTGGTATCTTACCGGACAAGCCAAAGAAGAGAAAACCTATGACCACGCCACCCGTTGTAGCCTCACCCGTCGCTTCATATGTAGGCGTCCTTCCGCGGTGAGCGTTACGAAGACGTCGAGGACTGGATACAGCAGTATGAGCGAGTGGCCCAGCACCACCGATGGACAGACGAACAGCGCCTCCAGAATCTTTACTTCGCCCTCACAGGAACGGCCAGGCATTGGTTTCAAAATCACGAGACCTCCCTGACCTCGTGGACCGTCTGCACGAGCGTGCTGAAATGGACTTTCAGCAGCGAATGTCACGGAAGAGGGCCGATGACCTTCTTCCAATGGGGACCCAGGGCGCAAACGAAACATCACCAGTTTCGTCGAGGATGTCCGGCGCCTGATCGCTCACGCCGACCCTCAAGCCACCGACGAAAAGAAGCTGCGGATTCTCATGCGAGGTGTAAAGGATGATACCTTCAATGGTCTTGTTCGCAACCCCCCATCTACCCTCAAAGATGTAGTCACGAAGGCCACGAACATGGAACGTGCCACCCTTGCAAGAGCCAGCCACTACCATCGGCACTCGAGCGTCGCTGCTTCTTCGCCATTGGACTACGACATCAGCGCTAGCATACCCGGCATCCACGATATCATCCGGGAAGATGTTCAGGAAGAGCTAAAGAGGTTGGTGCCCGCTGCCACACGCCCGGCTTCACTCTCCATCGCCGAAATAGCGAGAGAGGAAGTTCAGCGAGCCATCTAACCAGAGGCTCCCATCATCGCGGCCCCACCCGAAGAGCCAACGGTGACATACGCCGCAGTAGCCCGACGGTCACCGCCTGCTGCCCTTCTATAGCAGGCGCACCTTCGACGAGACGCCTTATCTCCGCAGCACCCCCGACGCCAGGAAGATCGAGCGCACGTGCGCCATGATCCAGTTGTGATAAGGAAGACCGACGTCTGGTGAACGGCTGACCGACAACCTGTGTGCTTCCACTGCGGTGAACCTGGCCACGTATATCTAGGATGCCTTACCGTGAACTTGAACTTCGAGGGTTCGCGATAGACGTCCCGCGCCCGAGGTACGGTGAACGACCGAAGGACATCGAGGAGTTCCTGCGCCGGCCACTTGGGCTGGGCAAACTGATTTTCGTGCATACCGCTCGCCTCTTCCCGTGCTGCCTCTTGTACGAAGGGGACGAAGAGACGACGAGATGAAAAGACTGGTTGTTCAGTCCTGCCTCGCGTAGTCAGCCGTATTAAAATACAACAATCAACGCAGCAGACAGGATCCTCAACTCCAACATGAAGGTCGATCCCCCTCCGCCCTTCCTACAGTCGCCAGACGATCTTTTCGACACAAAAGCAGTGTGAGCTTTTCTGATATCAGTTGCCAATGTATTATTTTATCATCCTTACTGAGAAAACATATTGAATGGACACACTTAATTGATTACAAGAGTCCACGAACGGGACCGAGAGAAGACAGCCTTAGTCACACCGGATGGAATGCACGAATTCGAGGTGATGCTCTTCGGACTATGCATGGCGCCAGCAACTTTCTAGCGTGTCATGAACACCGTCCGTACATGCAGGACTGAAATGGTAGAGCTGTCTCGTCTACCTTGACGACGTGAGTGTTTACAAGCGACTTCTACCCGCACTCGCGACGACTCTGAGCTTTTCCAAGCCATACAGACTGCCGAACTCAACCTCAAGCCATCCAAATGTTGGCTCGCCTATGACAAACTAAAGTTCATAGGCCACATGGTTAGCAACGAAGGCGTTCGCCCAGACCCAGAGAAGAATCGCGCTGTCGCGGCATTTCCAGCGCCGACAGACAGGAGAGCCGAACCAAGATTCCTTGGACTATGTGCTTACTATCGGCGCTTCGTCCGGGATTTTGCAAGGTTGTCCTCACCGGTCACAAATCTCACAAAAGACGCAGGTAAGTTCGAATGGGCCGAGAAGCAGCAGTAGGCGCTCGACGAGCTGAAACTAAGGCTCCAGATTCCTCATGTTCTTGGACACTTCGATCAGGATGCGAAAACCGAGATTCACATGAATGCTGGTAAGGCAGGACTTGGCGCGGTACTGGTTTAAGTGCAAAAAGGCACAAAGCAAGTCATCACCTACGCAAGTTGGACACTGTCCAAGGCGGAGAGAAATTACTCCACGATTGAAAAAATTGACCGCATCTCCACGTGGTGAATGATGTTGGTTGGGGCAAAGCTCTGGTGGTGCTTGTCTGCGTAGACGCTGAGCCGCAGTATGCCGAGTCTTTCGTTCGTTTTCATCCATGTCAGAAAGAGAATGTGTGGTATGGAACGTGGTTATATACGCATTTGAGCATTTGACCGCAGCGCCCTCTCGTCTATAAACGTTGAGCCAATGCATGCAAAGTTTAACAAGATTATATACGCATTTGACCGCAGCGCCCTCTCCTGTATAGACGTTGAGCGGCTACATGCAACGTTTCATTCATGACAGAAACCCCAGGTCTTGAGTTACTACCACATCTCAGAGCCCCCTACTCGTCCTGTCGCTGCGCAAACAAATTTCAACATTTTTTTCATCATTTTTTTCATCTTTGTTTTTTTCTTCTTTTTTTTTTGCCCTACACGAACACCTGAGCTCACGAGCTGGTAACTTTTTATCTTTTTTTTTCTTTTTTTTTGCCCTACACGAGCTCGTGATCGTTCATGCCCTACACGTTTTTGCCCTACACGAGCACGTGATCATGTGCTCACGTGCTCGTGAGCACATGATCTCACGAGCGGAAGCACGAGCACCCGACGCCGGCCTACGGCGGACGGCGGACGGACCTACGGACATGGCTAGCCCCTAAAGGTGTATCCACACGACGGACCAAATTGCTGTTTTGGTCCGCGGGCCGCGCATCACGTGATCTTACGTCACCGGTTTTCGAGGTCCGCCGGCGGTCCGCGGCCCGCGCTTCTGAGAAATGCCAAGCGACTTTTCTCGCCCGGACCTTGGCGGCGGACCGCGGCGTTTTTAGTATAATTGAAGCGCTAAGTCTGGCAACAAGCTGGCTGTTGACCGCCAACTGTTGAAGACGAAGAAGACGAACCTTTTGTTGTGCGACGAAAAGAGTTGACTATGCAGACCAAGATCGTTCCTGCACATCCAGGGCTTCATCCAGCATGCCCTTTTCGGTTCACTTAAGTCCTCCTCGTCCTCAATAGTCAACGCCAGGGCCACCGCGGCCAAACGTCTCTTTCGTTCAACCTCATCTTGGCTCCTTGCAAATAGCCTCAAAGCAGCTCGCTGCATGCGTTTGGTGGAGCTGTGAGGTCGAGGGTTAGACCGGCCCGTTCGCTCTGTCGTCTGCTCTTTTGGTCCGCCGTGTGGATGCTCATTGCAGCTGGGCGGCCCGCGGGCCGCGCATCACGTGATCAATCGGTCCGCGGCCCGGTCCGTCGTGTGGATACACCTTAAGGAGCTTCGCCCCTAAAAGAATGTCTTGCGATTGTTCGGGCGATTACGAAGTTTCGCCCGTACTTGTATGGGAGCCTTTCCCGCATTGTCATGGGCAACGACACAGTCTGCTGACTTGCGAACCTCAAGGACCCTTCAAGACGCCTCAAGGACCCTTCAAGACGCCAAGACCCTCCGACTACAAGGGTTCGACATGACTGGTCTACAAGTCAGGCCGCACGCACAGCGACGCCGACTACTTGTCCAGAGACCCTGTCGAAGCAACTTCTGGCATCAGTGACGACGATGCCGACGACTGCTTTCTTGGCGCAGTGAACATTAAGGACATGGTAGGACGTCACCCATTCGATCCTGAGCTGCGTGCACTAATCTAGCACCTGGAAGGGCGCGGTAGTGCCATTCCACATGTCTTCTCACGAGTCCTGCCGAACTTCGCCATTCGGCAAGGTGTACTCTACAAAGAGAACGTTGGGGACAGCTTGCCGTGGCTACTCGTACTCCCGACCGACCCCTTGCTTTCAGCCGGACGCTGGCGGGTATTCTTGAGAAGTATTAGAGGCCCAAGTTTCCCAAAACCGTCCACCTCTACACACAATCATGTCACAAATTCCAGCGACGCACAAAACCGTCGAAGATGCCGGTAGCTCTTCTGCAACCAATTCCTCCACCAACTGCACCGTTCCAGCGGATCGGAATGGATCTACTTGGTCCTTTTCCGCTGTCGACCCTGGGAAACCGTTGGAAAATCGTAGCCACTGAATACCTAACATGATACGCCCTTCCGTCTGGGACCATAGCTGTGAAAGTCGCCAAGTTCTTCGTCGAGTTCATCGTGTTAAAACATGGCGCTCCTCGAGTCCTCATTACAGACCGTGGGTGATCGTTCATGGCACAGCTGACCAAGGAGATACTTTGCCTAAGCTACACCGAACACCGCCGAACCATGGCATACCACCCGCAGATCAACGAACTGACGGAGCGGAGCGGCTCAACAAGACCATCGCGGACATGATCGCTATGTACGACGACGTTGAGCATAAGAGATGGAATAAAGTGTTGCTGTACGCGACCTTTTCTTACAGCGTGGCAGTCCAAGAAACCATCGAGTTACACCATTCGAGCTGGTGCACGTCAAGAGGATCACAAGGATGCTCGACGCGATCCTGCCCCATGAGCCAGCTGCCGACGGGAGCGACGACGCCTAGATGGTTGCTCAACGGGAAGAAGTCTGCCACCTTGCCAGGCTCAGCATTCAAGACCAGCAATGTGTCGACGCTGGCCGCTACAACCTCCGTCATCGGGTTGTCCACTTCCAGCCCGGAGACAGGGTGTTGGTGCGGACATGGATTTGTCGCCGCGGCCTGTGTGAGAAACTGTTAAAGCAGTAATTTGGACCCTACAAGATTCTCTGTCGCCTAGGGGACTTGAACTACGAAGTGGCACCTGACGGAACCCAGCTTTCTTCACGCCACCGACCGCGACATGAAGTGGGTCGCATCGTTCACTTCAAGCCTTTCTACGCTCGATAGGACTGTAGTCGTTTCGTGTTCCAGGTTACTGTTCAGTGAACCCTTAAAACAGTTGTTTTGTTTTGCGTTGCATGGGACGATGCACTTTCTGATAGGGGGAGTAATGCTGCTAGCGCGCCTAGCCCCAAGTAGGCAGCGCGTACGTGGCCGAATGGTTATCGGGCTTGCGTCCCACGCAAAGGGCCGAGACCTGGAAGCGGACGCACCTTTTTGTTATTAATGTGAATGTCGCGTTCTGGTGAATTCAAAAACCCTCTCACTTCTTCTAGGATCGAATGTTCTACCAACACCACCTAGATACAAAGCCGAAGCGCTTCCCTCTCTCCCTTCAAGGAGCGTCGGCATGAGTAGGCTGAGCTGGTAGTGCGCTTCTCCGCAAGGCTCCCCTTGACAGTTGGCTTCTTTGCAATGCACGTTCTCTTTTACTTTCCCTCTCCCTCTACGCTTGACGCGGCGCAAACAAAAAAAAAAGCGCCACGGCGTCGCGTTTTTTTTTTTTCTTCTTCTCCTCAACGGTCGTCCGTCGCGTTCCTTTCTTCAACGGCTTTTTTAGCTACTCCTGCGGGTTGGCTCACGTGACAATGAGGCTGGAGGAATCAACTAGAACAACTCTAGAAGCGAGTAGGTTTTTGGACGCCGAGGGTCGGAAGTTCGAGCACATTTTGGAATGCAAGACAACAGCGGCCTCGTCAGCGTCGTGTGTGAAGTTGTGAACGTTGCTTTACGATTGTCGGTGCTGTCATTCCGTACAGACGTGTATCCGCGCTTTGACGGAAAACTGAATGTGAAAGTGTCCATATTTGAGTTTCTGCAAGGATGACTACGAAAGCCTGGACTATACAGCGAATCGATGGGAAGATCTCGCTCCTTGACGGCACGGCATGGCAGGGTGAGAACTTTTCAATTTTTATGATCGTGGTTTCGTTTCTTGTCTTTACTTTTCGCTGAATGCATACTTGGGAGTGATTTGGTTGTGGCCTGGAAGCAACATGTTCAAATGCTGGCGCTACTTGTAGGTGCAGAACTAAATAAAAATGACTTGATTTATGAGTTCAGGTTGGAATGTTTTCGCAAGCTATGCAAGTGATAGGTTATCGCAATTGCAACAAACACATCAATTAAAAAAAAAGTACATTGTGTCGTTTCTGCGTATCCTCATCGGAGCGCAGAAATGATCCGCTACAACTAACTAGTTAGACCTATATTTTAGCGGGTCTTTGAGCTGTAGTTTGGAGTGCACGCAAGCCGGAATATGGTTCATTGACCAGTTTACTTATCCATACACCAGAGCCATATACTAACAATTTAGCTGGAGCCCCTTCAGGCTCCCCAAGGAATCCCACCACACACCAGGAAGCTCTATGGAGCATATTACTATTATTATTATTATTATTATTTTCTGTACCTGGTTTTATGTGCTCGTGCAATAAGCTTATTATTATTATTATTATTATTATTATTATTATTATTATTATTATTATTATTATTATTATTATTATTATTATAGCCCATTCGGCACATCAAATTTAAGAATAATTTTGATGTTTGTGATCCAAAATACCATATTCGAAACACTGCCAGTGTTCTCTCAAATACCGAACCACTTCAGCTGCACTTTAAAGGAAAGCATTCTTTCCTTTTCTTTTTTTTTTCTTTTTTGTATTTTTATAACCATTTTCGATTATACTACCTTTCTTTGGATTAATATGATTTCCTCCTTTTCGTTCTATTTCCTGCAGAAGCGGTCAAATACACATCCCGGAGACTGCTTTGATGAACTCGGGCTACTGTACGGCTTCCATGGGACAAGCTGAAAACTGACAGCTTGAAGAACGCTTTGGAATGTATAGGCAACTGGCTTGCTTCTAATATCACGTGTTTACAAGGCACATTTACGAAGATGAAAACAAAATACTGCTGAGGAGCGCGCTTTCAACGATCACTACAGCTAGCAAGGATGGAAACTAGAAAGCTCTTCCCAAGCGAGCGGATGCTTGACCCCCTACCTGCAATATGGTATACCTGCAATGTGGCCCTTGGCTGTAAAAAATAAGACACAGCCTCCCGGCCCTGGGCTATGTGGCCAGCCGTGCAGTCTACACCACCTTGAAAAACCTAAGGGGCGAAAAATGCAAGACCGCATCGACAGCACGAAACAAGTTGGCTACAGTTTGCTCGCACAGGAAGACTGCTCTCGCAATGAAAATCGGTTATAGAAGGGCTTGTTTTTCCTGGTGTAAATGCTGTAGAACACGACTATGTTGTTCACCAATTGGTGATGCCCAGCCAGTGCCGACTTGTTACATATCTCATAATGTAACTACTCGCCAAAAAGAAGACTTCCGACTTCGACCGACGCCTGTGAAAATTAACATACGAGTGAGCTCATTTTAAAACACGTCACGAGAAAATGCACAAGCATTTTCTTGTGACATGTTTGCAGCAAGATGAATTTTCCCATTAATGCCAAGAATGCCAAACAAAAGAAATGGAAAGCTGAAACTCTGCAATCAAAGACCCTCGCTGCCAACCGTCACGGATGTCATGAAGCGAACTCTGACCAAGGAATAGTATGTGTGACGCCAGTGATGGTGAACCCATTGTGAGTCCGAGCCGAAGCATGTGTTGGACTGCAGTGAAAACATTCAACTGAGAAACCTTTGTAGCAAGATGACAACAATACTATAAGTGCCAGCGCAAAATCTAAAAAAAAAGCTAAGGGGTCAAGGCTAAACAAACAAATCAGTTCCTGTACGGCCAGCAACATGCTTGCACTTCATCCTCATGCAAAGGCAACTGCTCTCTGAAGTCGGTGAATCTGTGTGTGTGTGTGTGTGCAGATAGTCGGTGTCCTTGCAGCAGTCTCTTGGGTATCTTGTGGTGCTACAGCGTAAATGCCGACATGCTGCACAGATATTGTGTGTCTCGGTGTCACAAAATCTACAGCATCCAAGATGCATGTGATAAATATTTCTCAAGACGGATATTTTCAGAACTTACGGATACCAGGAGGCTCGTTTCGCAATGTTCAAAGGTGACCAATTTCTTATTTACGACTCTCTTCTGTATTGTAAATGCAAGCAACTTTGAATATGAAGCTCCGATGCCCACTTCTGTTTGTGTACAAAACTTGTTTCTGGCCGCCCTAACTGTGTCGTTTCATAGACTCGGTACTGTCGAAGTACATCAGTGTATGGGGCAACGCTCGGGTACTACGGTACTTTTTTTGCAAAGATAAAGTTTTCACATTATGACATTGCCGAGAAATAGGTCACAGGTGTTTTTTCGATGTAGTAACCAGATAGGTTGCTTGCTGCAAAACAAGTACTATATTTGAACAGCCAGAGTGCATTGAATTGCTGAACCTATACAGATTTATCAGAGGTCTAAGAAAAGTTTGTCAAAATATGTGCAATATATGTTTCGAACTATGTGCAATACATTTTTCAAACCAGCACATCACAATTTTAGAATGTTATTACTTTTATACTTGTCTGGCAATTTGGGTCCCGTTGCTCTTGCATCAGGTGTCCCTAAGGGTAGTGTACTCGGGTTTCTAGTGTTTCTAATACGTATCAATGACATACAATCATCAATTAAATCGACAATTAGACTTTTCGCTGATGCTTGAGTTATTTACCGGAAAATTAATACACCTATAGTGATCACAATATTGTCCAAGACGATTTAGATACAATATCATCATGGTGTTCCCTATGGCAGATGAACATTGACACACGTAAGTGCAAACAGATGTCCGTAATTAAGTCCTCCACTAAAACACTAACCCAGTACTCATTACTTTCACAACCACTAGAACACTCATTGTCGTACAAGTATTTGAGCGTGTATTTTAGAGACTCATTATCATGGATTGAGCAAATAACAGATAGCGCACTAAAAACACTTGGTTTGTGAAAAAGCCATTTGTATGAGAAATTTCTTGTGTCCAATAAACACATGAATCATAAGAACATATAAGAAACTTCTTACAAGTTTCTTACATGGTTCTTATATGTTCTTATATATCTTGTATGATTCATATGTGTTTATTGGACACAGAAATTTCTCATACAAATTAGATTTTTCAGTAGGGATCTAGCTCCCATTGAAACAAAACTACTCGCATACAAAACATTTATCCTCCCAAAATTAGAATATTCAAGCATAATTTGGAATCCACACCTAAGTTACCTAATGGCGAGGCTCGAATTTTCAGACCAAAGCAACCAGATTTATATGCAGTGATTATTCATCCGAAACTAGTGTCTCCGCTTTAAAAGCTAGCATAAATCTTCATAATCTAGAAAGAAGACGAAAAATAGCCCGATTGCGTTTTTTTCCAGATGTATATTACTCAGATTCCGATTTTCAATCTACTTAGGTCTGGGCTGCCAATTTTATATCATTCATATTAGATAATTCCTGCAAGATTGAACCATTTCATTGCCATACTTACACTTTCCTATTTTCTTTCTTAGTACTTTGCAACACTGACTGGAGCAAACTACCTGACCGTATCGTAACTGAGAGATATCCCATTTCATTTAAAAAGAAGTGCATCAATTTATGTACTGAACCTTGATTTGTAAAACTGCATCATAAGAATGACATGCTAATAAGAGTTTTCTTTTTTTGTGTGTGTGTGTGTGATTTTTGTTTGTTCGTGTCTACTTTTTATGTTCAATTACTTATTTCTCTGTTATTTTTTAATCCCCCCATGTAATGAGTCTTTGGATGCCTTTGAGGTGAATAAAATTAAATGAATGTCTCTGCATCATTTACCCGATTGTTACTGTAGTTCATTTTATCTGGTCCCACTACTTCGATGATTGCCATTTCATATGGATTCTTTTTTGATACAGCTCCCATGTCGTTCAGAAATAATACACCACCCAGTTTATCGCTAAAAAAAGAACACATCTGTCTCAATATATCACTTTCTTGTATTTCACTACAATAATTGTAGGTTATGATAATTTTCCTGCGTTCTAAAATTGGTTCTTTCAATTACTCGACGTTCACAGCTCTCATGTCTGCTCATAAAAAATAAATAGTGCAAAAACCCGCGTTTCTACGACGTAAAAGCTACGCGCGAAGCCTTCAGCTCAGCTCATAGCGCGCCGCACGTCAGCCTGCTGCCGTGACGTCACCGGAGGCGTGTTCTGGCCTTCTCCTCTAGGTGGTGTT
>JAZHYW010011632.1:0-13136 GCA_037355805.1 Ixodes ricinus
AAACATTCTACGCTGGTTGTTCTACAAGCCACCGGGTTTGCATGTGTGGGCTCTGCGTGAAGAGCCGGCGTCAGTTGTCGCCCCAGAGCTCGATCCCTGCTCTCACTGCCGCTCTTCGACGCCCGCGACGCCAGAATTCTTCAGGTTGCTTTGAGCAGAAGTTCGCCCCATTAAACGTTTAGCTTGCGTCAGTGATTTGTCGCCTTGTCAATTGTAATTTCAGGATAATATCACCCGCATTCGCCAACGGGCACGGCTGAAATACTCCATCGATCACCCAAGTCATCACTCAAGCCGTATCACTCGGGTAAAGCACAAGGGGAGATCCATCATATTAGGCCAGCACAACTGCCTCCTCGCCTTCTCCTTCGACTTCGATCTGCGGGGTCAAAGACGATCTCTGGCGCAGGCCAGCAGAGCTTTATCTACGACACTACTCTCCGGCCTTCCCCGAATAGCGTGTTTACACGGAACCATCATAAAGTGGAGCTTGACCCGAAACCCTCGCCAGCGCATCCAGCAGCCGCCGTGTGACAAGTGCGGGTAGTGCAACCAAAACGCGAACAAAGACCGCGAATATTTTTGCCAGAAGTTCTTCAAATATCCATGCACGTTTTCATCAGGACGAGATGCGGTTCGAAAGCCGTTACAGCAGCCATATCACGGGCCCTTTTCAAACGGCGAAATGAGTCGAGACAAGCATTTTTAGTATCAGGGACTTGGGTGTGGTCGAACAAACAGCAGAATCCGCTGTCCGACTTAAAACCCGCCCACTTGGCAACAGCCACCAAGACTCGCCTCGTCGTCATATTTGTGCTCGCCAATCGTCTGCGTTCTCGTCATCAGCACCACAAACAGGCTCCGCTTTTGGCACGTCACATGTGTCAGCGCCTCTCCAGCGCACGGCTTTCTTAGGCGGAGGCACCGGTAGCGAACGATAGCCGGCCGGCAACATCCAGGCGGCAGCCAGCAGAGTGAGCCATCGGTTATACCCCGTCTCGTTGTAACTTGGCAGAGGGTGAACGACAAGCCCCGCATTGCGTGCAAGACGGCTTCATGTGTACGCTACGTTTACGAGCGCAATGCACACATATTGAAGCATGACGCACGCCGAAAAGCGTGATACTCTCTTCGTAGTAAAAGCACACTCCGGTGACACGTAGTCACGTTCTGATTGGCCCGCCAAAGCCATAGCTTCCGCCGTACCGGCATGTTATGCGATCACGGTTTCCTGGCCCACCCAGTATTTCTTGCTTCATACACTAGCTGTAAGCGGCGCCACCCAGAGTAATAGACATGTTTGAACGATTCAGCCACCACGCCCAGGCATACCCAATGTTTCTTGCCTCAGTCGCTTGATAGTGCCAAACCAAACAGCTTTGGCAGATTGCCTATAGTAAAAAACGACAACGAAACCAGAAAAAGAAACGGAGGCGAGACTTGCAGAGAGTTCACGTGAACGTTCCGCTCCAGATACTCATTCAGAACTACTTCGCTATTTAGATGAGCATAGACCAGTCATAAGAGATCTGGGTCCACGGATTCTCTGTCTCTCTGCTGTTCACTGAGAGCTTAAGCTGAATTTAGGCGTGGCATATGACGTTCACGCTTCTTGCTTAGCGATTGGTCCTGCGGCATTTTTATTAGCTAATGCCGCAATCTGATTGGCTGCAGAATGATACAGAGATTTATGTTCATTGTGTGTTCTCTAAGCGTCTTAAAGAATTACAATCACGTGTACTCATTTTTCCTATTAAAAAAACGCAGCAAAACATTTCCAACACGCCACGTTTCTGCGATATCTTAGATAAAAGGGCGTGCCGGCACCAGTTTCGTTGTGCTTATAATTAAAAAGGTGAGAGACATTTACAACTCCCTGCAATGCCGAATTAGAACGCAGCTCTTGAGGAGGAGGAGAGAGGATGCGGATGGGACGGAAGCGGCTCTCTTCCTCCCTCCTCATCTACTCCACCCCTGCTCCTCGCCTCCTCCCCTCTTCTTCCTCATCCCCCAAGCTCTTCCTCCCTTTTCTCCTCCCCTCCCTCCCTCCTCCACATCCTCCCTCCTCCCCGCCCTCCTCCTCCCCTCCCGCGCGGCGTATTATGGGAAAAGTCCGATAATGCAACGCGCGCGCGTCACCGTGGCGCATTATGTGACGTTTCCCATGCATCGCGAGGTTACGCCGACGGCGACGCGTCACGCTGACGCGTCATGCCAACGCGTTACGGCTACGCCGACGGCGACAGCGTCGGCGACGCGTCACAAAAAAGCGTTACGCCGACGCGTTACGGTTACGCCGATGCGACAGCGACGTCACGAAAATCGTTACGCTGATGCGTTACGGCTACGCTGACAGCGACAGCGACGCGTCACAAAAAGCGCGCGGATGCTTTACGAATACGGCGACATCGTCACGAAAAGCGGTACGCCGATGCGTTACGGCGACGGCGACGCGTCATGAAAAAAGCGCGTTGCGCCGATGGGTTACGGCGACGCCGAGGCGTCACGAAAAAGCGTTACGCCGATGCGTTACGGGCACGGCGACGCGTGACGAAAAAAGCGTTACGCCGATGCGCTACGGCGACGCCGCCGCGTCACGAAAAAGCGTTACGCCGATGCTTTACGACTACGGCGGCGGCGACGCGTCATGAAAAAGCGTTACGCCAATGCGTTACGGCAATGCCGATGCGTCACGGAAAAAGCGTTACGCCGATGCGTTACGGCTGCGTGCGACAGCGACGCGTCACGAAAAAAGCGTTACGCTGAAGCGCTACCGTTACGCCGATCATGACGCCGACGACGGCGACGGCGACGGCGACGGCGACGGCGACGCCGCTCTGGCCGGAAACGGGCGCCTGCAGAGCCGCACTTCCTGGTGAAAAAGAAGCCACGCAGGCGTATATTTCTAAATTTCCAACCCTGAAAGCCCCCCCCCCCAAAAAAAAAAAAAAAACATCAACAGCGTGCTGTTAGGTTGGGCCGGAAATCCGAGAGGCGAAACTGATTCCGACCTTCGAAAGCTTCGTTATACGCACACCTGCTGCTCCTCCCCGTTGGAACCGCTGAGCTTGTTCTTTTCGACGAACAAACGGGAATTCTACCCCAGAACTGTTAAGCCAATGGAATCGCATAGTGTTCCCGAAACGAACAAACAAATAAGCAAAAGAGATAGAAATAATATCGAATGGACACACTAGTACCGGACAAAAGCTTACCTTGAAAAACAGGACATTTTTCCTCTGGGGGGGGGGGGGTGGCAACTCCGGAAGTGTCTCCCTTTTGTAATAAGGATGGGACTTCTTTGTTGTTGTTGGTGGTGACTAAAATAAGAAAACGTGCACGCAAGTTTTTTTGGTACCAGTTTGACCACTTTAAGACTCAAACCGTTAAACTAACAAAAAGAATATATATTTAAAATTGGATCAGTCTTGCTCTGTTGAAGGGTTCCTGTAATATGTACGCAAATATAAATTTGGAGGGATTCAGGGAGTTGAATAACCTGGAAACGATGGTACGCATTCACGAAGGAAATATGTCAAAGTTCAAGCGCGTAATGCTATGTTATTGCAGGGGAATACATCACTGTTGCCGCAATCAGTTGCCCGTATGCGCAGGGACTAGTCAAGCTGTAACTTTTTTCCTGTATCCCTCTCCACAACTCTGAGATCAAGAAATTTAATTGAATTGAGTCCCGGGCTTTCCTTGTTCACGAGTATACATTGCGCCTTCCACATACCCGGACGCAATGTATGCTTGTTTGTAAAACGATTCAGAATTCTCCATATTTAGCTAGACGCGAACTCCATCTTTCCTGAAATGTTCCATCCGGACTACAGTGTTCGTGACGGCACATGTATGGCGCTCTCATGCTATTTTCTCTATTTATTTGCACATAAATGATTTTTCACAAAGCCTTGTCCCTGGGGAGAAGCAAACAGATGAGTCCCTCGAAGACAGAATCCAAGTAGCACCAGAGGCTCTGTATTTGGGACGCTTTAAAACAAAGTTTGCATCGTTTCACCACTCTGCGGAGTTGCCCTGCGGCGTCTGCCGGGGCAATTTTGCATCGACAATCCCAATTCACAAGCGCCGGCGCGTATCAAGTCAATATAAACGCAGCAATATTTATTTATTTATTTATTTCAGAATACTGCCAATCCCCATGGGGGATTTTAGCAGGTATGGTACAAAAAACAACACACCAAATTTTTGAGGCGCGCGAAAAACAGTAATTTTTAGAAATCGTCACTTTCTTTCATACTGAAACAACAAAACAGAACATAACAGAAACAACTAACTCATGAATTTGCTAAGAAGGTCTTGTTCAAGAGCTTGAATGAACGCATCTACATTTGTGTTGTTAAAAAATAGCGGATCAAGGCTGTTCCAATCTCTTACAGCTGAAGGAAAGAAAGAGTACCGAAAAGTATTATTATTGAAAGAGTATTCGGTTAGTGTATTGCAGTGTTTATGTCTTGTTGTTCTTGTCTGGGAAAAATTCACGTACCTGTTCTTGTCTATTTTAAAGGCGTCGTTTAAAAGGAGATACAAAAATTTGAGTCTTCCTAATTTTGCGCGATCAGCAATAGTCAGTAGGCTGGATCTTTTCAGCAATTCTGTAGGGGAATCAAAGCGACCATACTTGTGGTGAACAAATCTTATCGCTTTCCTCTGAACACTTTCGAGGATGTTGATATTAGTTTGTGTATGAGGGAACCATGCAATAAGTGCATATTCTAATACCGGGCGAACGAGTGTGGTGTATGCAAGTAACTTGGTTTCGAGACTAGAGTGTTTTAACGTTCTTTTTAGAAAAAATAATTTGACGAGCGCTTTACTAGATACGTATTTGACATGCGCATTCCAGTTTAAGTTAGACGTTAACACGACACCTAGGTATTTGTATTCATTGACTCTGCGCAAAATTTTACCGTCTAGGCTGTAAGGAAAATCAAGAACATTTTTTTTCTTATTGGTCAAGCACATACAAACCGTCTTTTCAGTGTTTAAAACCATCTGCCATTCACTGCACCAGTCTGCTACCTTCTTTAGAGATCTGTTTAATATTGCTTGGTCATCCTGGCATAAGATATCGCGATAAATAATGCAGTCATCTGCAAATAACCTTATGTTTGCGTCAGTGCCTTCAACCATGTCATTAATGTACAGAAGAAATAAGAGTGGGGCTAGGACAGAGCCCTGTGGAACTCCCGACTCCACTGCAACTGGTTTTGAAACCTGTCCTTCGTAATACACAAACTGAAAACGATTTCGTAAATACTCCTCTATCCATTTTATTACCGGTCCCTCCCCCATAATGTGTTTGAGTTTTCTCACAAGTTTGACGTGCGAAACACGGTCAAATGCCTTTGATAAGTCTAAGTAAATTACGTCAATTTGTCTTCTATTGTTTATACCCATTGAAAAGTCATGGAGTGTCTCAATTAGCTGTGAAGTCGTTGACAAACCTCTCCTAAAGCCGTGCTGGTGTGCATTTAGTATATTATGTTTCTCAGTGAATTCTGTCAGAAATTTCAAAATTATGTGTTCCATTATCTTGCAGCAAGTACACGTTAGGGATATAGGTCTGTAATTGGAAGTTAAGGAGCAATCACCAGACTTATGAATAGGAATAACTTTTGCGACTTTCCACTCTGCGGGAACCGAAGAAAGACTCAAAGACTTATTAAAAATGAGCACTAAATACTTGCTCATCCATTCAGCGTATTTTTTAAAAACATGTTAGGAATTTCGTCAGGACCCGTACCCTTTTTTGCGTCTAAGTCGAGTAAAAGTTTTAGAACGCCTGCTTCTGTGATTTGTAAGCTACCAAGGTCTTTATCTGCGTAGGTCTTAGACAGTAGAATTAAGTTTTCTTTGCCGTTGTCAGCTGTGAAAACGGACTTAAAAAAACTGCTGAATTCTTCTGCCATTTTTTGTGCCTCCGAGGCACTCATGTTGGAAGTTTTAGACTTTCTGGGAATTATATGGTTCCAGAATTTTCGGGGTGATGCTTTCATAAAATTGTGGAGGGTAATATTGTAATATTTGTGCTTTGCTTCTTTAATCTTCAATTTGAGCAGTCTGGATAGTTCCGATATAGTTGGATTGTGGTTGACGAGTGGACGCTTTTTGGATGACTTTCTTAGTCTTTTTAGTTTACGTTTCAGGTGGATGATTTCACGTGAAATCCATGGGTTGATCTTCCTTATCATTTTACGTTTACTAGGAATAAACTTAGTGATGCAGTGGTTAATAATTGACTTGAGCTTTTGCCATAGTTCGTCCATACTGGTATCAGTTTCATCATAGAGCTCTTGAAAATCGTTAAATTCGTGAGCAAGATAAGTTTGAATGCTAGCATCGTCGGCTTTGTAGAAATCGAGCACATATTTGGCGCAGCCATGGGAGATGGCGGAACTACGAACAGGTACCGTGCATACAACGATTTTATGGTCAGAGATCCCTTCCACTACTTCTACGTCAGTTTGGGCCCGAGGAAAGTGGTCACTGAGGAACACTACGTCAAGCAAGCTCCGTGAAGATCCCTGCACCCTGGTTGGTTCCCTGACGATTTGGGTTAGATTGAAGGCAAATAGCATGTCTATAATAACATCAGCAGTATCCAGGCCAGGGTACAGCGAGTCCCAGTTTATTTCGGGCATATTAATATCACCCGTCATGATGATTTTATCGCTTTTAATATTTGCTAGCATGTAGTCATAGAGGTTATGAAGATACTGCAGGTCAGAGTCTGGGGGACGATAAACAACGCCGACAACAATAGAATGATTTTCAAAGGAGACCTTACACCATAAAGATTCCACGTTTTTTACCTCAGGCATAAGCACATAAGAAATACCGCGTTTTAAGATAATTGCTACACCACCACCCCTTGTTAATCTATCCTTTCTTAAAATAATGTAGTCTGGTGGCACAATTTCATTGTCAGATATTAACGGGTGTAGCCACGTTTCAGTTACTGTAACAATTTCTGGATTGTATTCCAAAAGTATAGACTCTAGCGCATCTACCTTATTTAGAAGACTTCTTGCGTTTAAATTAAGGACTGTAACATTAGACGGTAAAACACGGTTATCAACTAGGCGTGGTCTGTGACATCGTTTTTTGCTATTAGAACTTTGTCATTTCTATCCTCGTCCCATGCGTACAACTGCCCGTTTACCCTGACCTTATCGAAAGTCAAGAACACTTTATCGTTTTTATCTCGATTGATTTTAGTGCTTTCCCACAGTTTCTTTCGTATCTGTTGCACGGGGCGTGAAAAATCCTCGCTAATCGAAAACGCTGTCCCTTTCAATTTGAAGCAATTTTTCAGCACTCTTGTCTTATCTCTGCAGTCAAGTAGTTTCAGGATGACCGGTCTAATTCTTTGGTCAGTCTTTTTTCCCAGACGGTGAATTCTTTCGATGCCCGATATCGGTGTGTTAAGAAGCTTTCCGAAGATTTCGTCTGAAACCACTCTCTCAAGTATTTCACTGTTTTCAGTGTCTTTTTCTTCGATTCCGTAAATTATCAAGTTTGCTCTCCTGCTTCGGTTTTCTAAATCGTCTAGCTTTTTAGAAATAGTTTTGATGTTAGCTTCAAGTTCAGTTATTTTTTCTTGACACGCACTGACGGTAGTTTGGAGCGTACTGAGGCTTTCTAGCTTTTGTTCGATGGCTAAAAGTCTGTCATTTGTTGTGACCTTTTCGTTCTTAATGTCCTGTAAATCTTTAGCAATGGTTTTAAGTTGTTCCATTATAATCTTCATGTCCGGACCAGGGTTAACCTCAACATCGCCGCTAAGCACAAGTAGCATTTTTAAATACACGATCACATATATGCATCAGAATCGATCATCAACCGATTTTCGTTTATCTTCGCCATTACCCTTGCTGGCGTAGTCGATCACGATGCGAAAGAAATCGGTGATCTGGAAAGCACTGCCTCGGGCGCGTAAAAGATGTTGAACAAAAGCAGACCAAAGTCACCGACATGAATTCCGTTGATAATTTAGACCCGGAAGTAGCCTTCCATCATTGTCTGGTGCAAGTACCCATATAAAGCCACTATTCACCGGTAGTCCCATAGCTGGAGCGACAAAATGAGCTGCGCTTAGAGTATTGGCACCCGTTCCCCGACATTGTTGTGGCAGGCCATTTTAGGGGCTTGTGCAGAGCAGACGCAACTGCCGATCCTCATGATTTAAAAGTGCAACTTCCTCAGCATTAAATTCGGTGTTATTAAACTAATGTAATATTGCTTTGCTTTGTCGTGAACTGTTTAAACATTTGTGAAGGACGGAAAAGCGTTTCCGTAATTTCAAATAAAGCTTCAGATAACTGGCAACCATGATTTTAAGCCACAATATGACCAACTGTCGTTACTCTGAAGCGTAGCTTATTTGAGTGGCACTAGCCATAGTTAACGTTGGTCATAGCTAGGGTGATGGCAATCTCTGTACCACCTGATGCCAACAGCACCTGCCTCGAGAAAAAATACAAAAATATAGCCGGTAAGCAAAAATGCCACCGTAGCTCTGTCAATTCCCATAGCCCATGCTGGGAGAGGCGCTTGTACGCGCTAAGAAACAAAAAAGAAGCAAAACCATCGGGAACAAAATGATCCGATGCCATCACCCTAAGCAATGCGCGCATGAAGGTACCCAATCATAGCTGAGTCTGCCGCTGCTGAGGCACGTGCCGACGGCGAGCTTTCACAGTTCGTTAGCACTGTGTTTTCCCACACGATCAAAATGCCGGTCTTCGCAACTACAAATGTGAGACTGTTTTGAGCACGCGCACTCAACCGCACACTGAAATATTGCAGAGCGCTCCCGAGTTCGCAACAACACGCGGCAGCCACACGGAGGAACGTGGTTCGAACCCCGCTCGGCCTGGTTCTTTTCTTTATACACTCAATGTTCTTCTAGAAAGTCCCAGCTCATTTTCGGCTGTCATCGTGTTTTATGACTCAGAAACTTCCTAAACGCAGCATGTCGTTAAGATCCTGCGGTAACGCGCTATTTTAGCAGAAGTCGCCCTCCAGTCTCCGACGTAACATGCATGTATACCTTTCTCTTTATGTTTAAAGGGAGAGATTCGATTCGGCGAATGTTTATTTTCTGTTTCACATTCATCTTCGATAATTTCGTTCGTGACAATGTGGCGCCCATGTGAATACCCCGAAAACCTGAGTAAACTACCACATAAGGGTCCTATCACACGTGGGCGTCACGTTTGATGCTTGAACGTAAGTACCACTCTATCAGCAGCCCTATACGCGGCTCAATTGTTTCCGCGGGCGTAAAACAAAAACAGGGGGACCGCGCCTTGGCGCTCACGTACCAGGTTACGACTGCTGGAAGCTCTGTACGAGTTCCTGGGCGGCTTACACTCCGCAGGCCATTTTCGTAATGGTCAAGGCTCACGGCCCAAAAACGTTCCTTCCTGTCCTAATGATTGAGCGTGTACCGGGCCATCGGCTGATTGAGGTCTTGAAGAGTGCCGAAGTCCCGAGGACACGACACCTGCGCCACGAGGCACGGTCGACCCGCCCTTCTTTTTTACGGGGCACGAGAGTGGGATCGCTGCTTTCGCACCGTTTAATCAGAAAGCCTAGATTTCAGAGAGGGGCAAATCAAACCATGGCGAGCGTGTGCACCTCAGAGGCGGACACTCCATGGACGGCAAAGGTATTCGGTCCTATGCTCCGTTTCACTTTAAAGGGATACTGAACAAAACATTTCACTGTCCATAATAAGTGGAGTGCGACCTTTTTACGAACCAGCAGGCACCGGTGTGCGCGAGCACACGCAACGAAAGTGACGTCATAGTTCCCCATTCACGCTTAGGATATGACACTGGAGCGTGTGGGCTCCGGGCAGCAGGAGAATAAAGACAGGATTTTCATCTCCGCAGTGGAGTCTTGCGATAAGAGGGTAGGTGATTAATTGGCGTAACAAACACGTCGCGCTCACTCTGTGGACACGAAAATCTTGTCTTTATTCTCCTTTTGCCCGGAGCCCGTACTTTTCACTGTAAGCGCAGGTGGGGGACTATGGCGTCCATTTCCTTCCATGTGCTAGCGCACACCGACGGCTATCTGGCTCGTGGAAAGATCGCGGCTCTTATTATGGACACTGCAATGTTTGGTTCAGTATTCCTTTAAGCCCGAACTCAGCCGACACTGGCATCCTCTGGAGCCGATAATCACGCATACACCAAAAGCGGAGGATCATGGGGCATTCACTGTGCGTTATTGGTAGAGCTGCGGATAGCAAACGAGCAAAAACGACGAGGGCTGTGGTGAAGCACTTCTGGCGCTCTTTGATTGGCCCTTCTGGATTATAGCATCGGCTGTGGTAGGAGTGAAAGGAGCCAACCAGTGCTTCGCAGGGGACACGTGACCACACTTCATCTCGCTCAAGGAGGTTAGAAGACACAGAGAGGGCATGACGTCGTTCGTTTGAATTTTAGTCATAAAAAATGTAAACAATGAGAATTTAATCAAAAGGTAAGGGCGCAAACGAGCTGGTGATAGTTAAAAATTCTCGAAAAAAACCGAGACTGGGACAATATGGGACGGACAAACACAGTCTCACAAGCGAGACTTTGTGTTTGTCCGTCCCTTATTGTCCCAGTCTCTTCTCGAGAATGTAAACACTCAACAAAACTTTTTATACACCGAGAGGCCTGACTCAAGTTACGCGCCAACAGTTGTTTTTAGTTGCGGGGCGGTTGGGCGGCGAAACGAAAGTGTGTGGCGTCGCGCGTTGCCTTGATGGGGCTTTGCTGCGTGAGCGGCTGCAAAAATCGCACCCGTAGTCCTTCCGTGGGGAGTTCATTGCACGGGCAAGGCCCGCGTGCGTTACATTTGAATTTTTTCAGTAACGTGAAATAATTAGCGATCCTCCGACGCTCACCTAAATGAGAAAGCAATGAGTTTTGTTTTTCAGCCACCGTCGTGGGAAAATCGCGACGACGAAGAGGATCCAAGTGCGCGGAAGCTGTGATTCTGTGCTGTTCAAAGCAGATGACAAAAGCGTGTCGAGAAACGGTAGAGCTGGAGTTCTTCAGTTATAGTTAGGGTTCGGATTTTTCGATTTAACCCGATAAAGACCGATAAAAGTACGCCGAATTTATTTTCGAAATTCGGTTTTAACTGAAACAGGTCGGTTTTTAGGTTTGAGTTTTCGGTTTAAACCGATAAAATCCGATAAAAGTGCGTCGAATCAATTTTTTTTAAATTTAGTTTTAACCGGAAAAGGTTTCTTTGACCTCCCAGTCATACCGCAGAGCAGTGGCGAAAGCGTAGAACGACAGTGTCTCATCGAAACGTGTCCGAATATATGGGATACACGGATGCCATCAAGACGTTTTGGTTTAATCCGCGCATCATCGATCGGAAGGTGAAGTCGGAAATGCCCCATTACTTCGCCATGTACGAGCGTATTTTCCAACTCACTTGAAAAGCTCTGCACGTTGTGTTGCGCTTCAAAACGTTGCACCGTGTCTCTTTTGGCGGTCACAATTGGTTGATTGGCCGATTTTGGCTCAGGCAGCGCTTCATCTCCTCATCCTGCCAGTGTCCAGTGTTAGCGTTGAGAGGGTATTCTCGAAGCTGTGGCATATTAACAGGAAAGAAAGAGTGCGGATTAACGAGGATAACCTGGGAAAGTACATGTGTTTGTGTACTATATTAGCGATAGCGTAATCCTGATATACAGAAGGTGAAGTTCCATGATTTTGGGCATAGGCTTCATATCTCGACTGAGTTAACGGTGGCACACATTCGTCAGCAATAAAGTGTCCCTTTCTTTTTCAATGTATCTGTGTCGTTATTCTTTGAGTGATCACACATTATCAGAGGTACAAGGATCATCTGATCCGGTGTCCGTTGGTGTTTATTTTACATTCACCGAAAAAACCCGATAAACTTTTGCGGGCATAAATATACGCCGAAAAAAAAACCGAAAACTGAATTTTAAACTAAACAGCAACAAAAAAGTTACGCCCAATTTTCAAAAATAGAAAACCGGGAAAAAGTGAACCCTAGTTATAGTTCATACGCTGACTTTTCCTGAACGCTTCCCACTGGTGAAAAAAAAACACATCTGGGCGTTCGAGTGATGAGACGGATTTAAATGTTACTTACAAAAATACATCGTATGCGAACTCGAAATTCTCGCGCTGCCCAGTCAGCACGACACATGTGGCCAGGCCAAAATGCACATGAAGATGCAAAAAGAGAAAAAGTAAATTACAACAGGAAGGAATCTGATGCGCAGTCGTCGGTCGGCTAAGCACGTCTGTAAAATACCCGCCAACACGCGCAAAGTGTGAAACCGATGTTATGTATTTTTCAGCCAGTCACGATATCTTTACACAGCCACACGCTTTTTCTGCTTCGATTTCGAAACATTTCAGTTGAAGCCTACTTGTACGTACGTGAGGTCAGACGGAATCGGCGCCTGATATTTACTTGTTTTGGGTGAGTGTCCCACAGCGCACCTATAAATTATATGCCTTGCCCCATTCACCAAGAACATAACTACGGTCGCCGAAAATAACCTTGTTTCCAGCGAAGACAAGAACCGAACGTAAAGCATTCTTTGGCACTCGTCGAGCGCCGTTAATCACGCGAAATTTTCTTGTGTCGCTGCGTTTTGCACCGTGTTTTTCGCGACAAGCTCTTTCTTGATTGGCTGTGCAACCATCAACAACCGCGAGCTTCACAGGGATTGGGCCTCCAGTTAACCCCCATCTCCCTCAAGTCCGCCACATATCGCTTGAAGCGCCATTTAGAGGATGCGTTTCAAAAGTGTGCATTTCCTAGAGTATGCTAAAATGCCACCCAGACGCTGTGCTTCTAAACCTGTGTATCACATCATTTTGAAGATGTAACTTGTAACTATAGTTCAACTATCTTTTCTAAAGTAACGATGAAAGTATTTACGTTGCTTTGGACGTTACTTTCAGTTTATTGATGAATAAGATGTCATTCAACGAGTACAGTAGCCATCCTTTGCACTTTCCAAATTATGATCCGAGATTTCGAGTGCCAAATTGTCCGTGCAATAAACTTGCGCATATGTTCTCTCTCGAGAATCACAACCCGAATATTTGCGTCGA
>JAZHYW010011635.1:0-45364 GCA_037355805.1 Ixodes ricinus
TTATGGCGACAACACAACTCCAAGCGACTGTTTTGCGCCGATTACCTTGCAAAGCACTAAAAAAGATCCCGATGCAGCGAAATTTTCGCAGTGTGAGAGAGCTCGGTGTGGACTAGAGATGCCGCGAACTTTAGTTTCAATGATCGAATCAAGCGGTTCGAAACGTTCGAAAGATTTCGAATTTTCGAACTTTCTAGAGCGCAAAATTTGACGGAAGTCGATTTTCGAACTTGTGACCTATGAAGTTCGACGCTTGTCGAACCGTCGAACTTATTACGCTAGAAAATTCGATATTTTTCGAATATTTGAACTTACTACGCTGCAAAATTCGATGCTTGTCGAACTTCCGACCTTGATAGACAAAAAAATTCGATGATTTTCGAACTTTCAAACTTCTTGCACTAATAAGTTCGAAGCTTTTCGAACTTTCGACCTTCCTACGCCAAGGAGTTCGATAATTTTCGCTTTCGATCTTATTTCTCAAGAGAATTAGAAAAGTTTCGAACTTTTGATTCCTGAAAAGTCAAAAGTTCGACGTTCGTCAAACTTCGAAAGACCGATGGACGGTTTCATTTGAATTCAAGTAGTGAGGTACAGTCAGCACGGAATGAAACGCGAACAGTGTGTGCATGGTTTTTGCTTGATGCTGCACCACCTGAACCAGATGGGAGCTGCAAGAAGATGGCTCCTCCTTCGATGTGTTAGACTCTTGCTCAGTGCATCCAATCCTTTGGTGTTGCGTCACTTGGTGACTCAGCGTGGGTCGAAAACGATGCGCTCCTTGTTCGCGTTTCATTCCCTGCCGACTGTACATTCGTGATCTTTTTTTCTCGAATTTTCACATGCGGTGCTGCGTTCCTTACGAAAGACAATGCCGTTTATTACAATGTTCTGGCAGGCTCAGTTTAATAAAAAAAAATTCCCGAAGGGGCGAGGAAGGACGACGGGTATTTGACGAGTGTCGTTTGCGCCATATTTGAAGCGCGCTAAAGCCGAAGCTATTTACGGTAGAGATGTTAAACTTTTTAAGAATGATCTCTGTATATCCTAGGTAAGTGTCGTCTTAAGATGTGATTATTGTTATTCACCATGAGTTTCAAAGAAATGTCCAAACATGTATATCTCCGAGCAATTATGCCCTATACTTGGTATTTTTTTCTTCTAAGTCGTTTGAGGTATCGCATTTAAATCAACACCACAGACAGTACATATAATTGCCATCTGCAGAATACAAAATAATTTATTTATTGCTTTTCACGTTGAGGAATAAATGAACTCATGAGGAAAGATTTCTAAACTTGGTCAAGTTCAACACAACACTAAACAAAAAAAAATTGTTAACGTTTTTGGGAAGTGTTTCTTTTAGCCTGTGCACATTTTGGTAGGAGAAACTTGTTTCGAAATTGTGAACTTCTGAATATGCAAAAATACAACACTTTCGGCGGAATCTTTTTATTTTCTTTTTTTCTCCAGCTTTCTATTCCCGCGTTTATTTTTATGTTCATTTTTTTTACCAATGGCACAGTTATTTAGGTCGAAAAGACACAGCTTTGAACTTCCGAACCTCTAGGCATGCGACAAGTAGTGCCTTCTGACAACGAGTTTCCGACAATGACAATCTAACACGATATTTCATGCAGTGAAGAGCGACAGTAGCTATACATATACATAATTAATTTCAGATTAAAATAAGCTTGACCACGCCCTCTTTCCCATATTGTTTTCTTTAACAGTCCGAAATATATGGAAGGGGGGAAGGGGGCTAGAGCACCCCTTCCCTTCCCACCGTTTTTCCTCTTCCGACGCCACTTGTATGGTAGAACGCTCTTCGACCTCGAGTTGTGTCGGCTTCTGTGCTTCTTGCTCGGCGTTTCCTCCGTCCCGGAAAATAAACCTCCAGGACAATTACAAACTTGAATTACTATATGCCAGCGTAACTCGGGCGGCGTTCGATCGGAGTACTACCAACGTGCAAGGGGTGGGGAGGTAGTTTGCCAGGTCGCTTCAAGGTTTTTTGAGCCGTAACCTCCTGCCCGCCCCTCGCCGTTTCGAACTGAATGAGTACCGTAAAACAGTGCGTTCGTGTGATCACTACTGCGCTATGCACGTTAAAGACCCCCCGCCCCCCGGGCTGGCGGTCAAAATTACTGATCTATGGTCACACGTCACTCTCCATTGGCAAATATTTTAGCACATCTGGGTCACTCGTCGTCTCATTTAATTGCCTGACCAACTTCGCGGAGTCTAGATATCACACCCTAACTTTTCTAAACCTGATTTTGTGAAAACCAGTGAGTCGTGAAAACGTTATTTCAAGCTGAAACTGTGGAAGAACATAAGAACCGGACTTCGAACTTCGAAAACATCGACTTAAAAAAAATCAGTCTTCGAAGCCTTTTTTTTCGAAATAAGCTTTAAAAGAAAATCGAAACCTTCGACATTTTCGAATTTTATGTAGAAAGAAATTCGAAATTTCCAAATTTTTGATCTCTATATGTGTATAAAAATTCGAAGCGTTCGGATTTTTCGAATTTTATATCCAAAGAACTTCGAAATCTTCGAATTCTTCAAACTTCAGATCCCAAGAATTAAAATTTTTCGAATATCTCAAATTTTAAGTTAGGAAAGTTCGAAATCTTCGAATTTATCGAACCTCAAGTAAAATAATATTCGAAATAATCAAATCCAAAATTTTAGAAACCGTGAAAGCTTAGAACTTTTCGAATTCGAAACTCCACTGTGATCAAAAGTTGCGAATTTTTTTATTTCGAACCTCGGGCGGTACGAAAATATCGATATTTTTCGAATGCGAACCCCAGTTCGCTTTGAAAATGTCGAAACCTTTCGAAATCGGACCTAGGGTGGTTCGCGACATCCCTAGTGTGGACTGTTTGAAGCGAATTCTCCCGTCTGGCAGCTCCATGGAAGTAAGCAAGCGGGACTACCTGTGCTACAATTGTTTTACGCATTTCACCAAGCAAATCACTTTGCGAAGCTCAGAGTTGGGCGTTGACAGCTTTATGCCTCCTGAGGAGGCCATTGAAGACTTCAACCGCAGCGTATGTTCAACGTTTGTGGCCCGTCTAAGTCCACCAAGTGAAGTAAGTCCAGACAGGCCTGCCTGTGTAAAGAGGAAACAGACGGAGTTGGAGCAGGTTGTGACTGAGAATTTGCGCTCCAGGATGCGTCTTTTGTACAATGAAAACGTGGCATCGGGTTCGTCGGAGCAAAAGTGCTCCACATGCACCGAGTGGGCGGACAACATTCGTCATGCCTTTGCGACCACAGCCTCTCCCCGGGAACGCTGTCAAATGCTGACCCTCCTGTCATCAACCTTGACAAAGAAATGAAGTTCATAAGATCATCCGAGAGGCATCGATCTACATCACTAATAGGTCCCGGAAGCGGAGGGGGACTACGGCGTGTGGCATGTGCCCGATTCCTATACAAGGTGTAAGGTGAGCCCTGAAAGCATATCTGCAGCGGTTGAGTACTACACGAAAGACAAGTTAGAATGTTCTAGGCAGAGTCTCAATCAAAAGGACGTCATTTCTGTTGTGCTCGATGGCCAGAATACGCTCAAGTCAAAGCGTTTTATGACACGGTCAATCAGAGAAGCGTTTCGTGTATATAAAAGTGACCATCCCGACCCCGGCATCGGACTGACAAAGTTTTACTCTCTGGGACCCCGATGGGTCAAATGCAATCCCCAGCAACAAGCATGCGTTTGTGTGTACTGCGCAAACTATAACCTCTGTGTCGCCTCTCTACAGAACGCTTCTGGCTCACAACTTGACGCAGCGGAATTGAATTAGGCATTTATTTCCAACCCGCCATCGCGCCAATGCCTTTTAGGCGAATGTGATCATTGTCCCAAAGGCCAGTCTCTCATAGTCGAAGAACTCAACATTTCCGAGGACGAAGAAATAGCTTTTGGCAGCATGAGTCAGGCGAGCTCGTGATAAAAAAACTTTAGGTCCAGTCACTTTTCTGGAAGAGTTTCGTGTGTCGGTCTCAAGGTGGATCATTCACAACCATATCAGACAGACGCAAGGCAAAGCCATCTACGAAGAAAAACAGTGCGCGCAGCGTGGTAGCATTGTCTTCCACTTCGACTTTGCTGAGAACTGGACTGTTATCCTTCCTGACGAGATTCAAGCCTACCACTGAAAAAATCAGGTCTCAGTATTTACGTGCGTGGTGACGACTAGAAAGTCGACACACAGTTTTGCCGTCATCAGTGACGACTTCCATCACGACTCCGCTGATGCCTGTCTGGCTCTACGAAAAGTGAGAGAGTGGATCGATGACAACCTTGCTGTGTACTCTCATTTGACTTATGTAAGTGACAGTGCCACCAGTCACCTCAAGAATCGCTTCCAACTTCATGAATTAAAAAAAAAAAAATATTTTCCCCAAAGCCCAATGATTCTTCTCAGCGACTGGGCGTGGTAAAAACGCGTGTGACGGAGTTGGAGGACTCGTCAAACACCAAGCAACGCTTCACAACTTGAGACAGCTCCCAGGAAAGGCCATCCAGTCTGCAAAATGCATGGTGAACAGTATAGTGTTCGTGCGTGTGGACGAACAGGATTGACGAGAGCAGCACGGCGAGTGGCGAGGTGGAATGACTTTATTCCATGACGGAGCGAGCGAGAAGAGAGCGCGGCCGGGCAGGCATGCGTAACTTATAGCATGTTATCAGAGAGGGAGAGGGTAGGCGGAGGAGCGATCAAAAGAAAAGGGGGCGCGTCAAACGTGCTGAAACGCGTGTAATACAACATAACACTCCTCGGGCCTAAATAAGTTTGTTCTACGCTCAACAATAGGCTAGGGCGCGTAGTGGTCCGGTGGTCTTTGTTGGCGAGGAGGGTATCGCCGCTCCTCTTGCTGAGCTGGTTCCACTGGCGGTGGTCGAGCAGGAGCCACTTCTTGTGGTGCTGGAGTCTGGCAGGCCTCTGGTACCTCGGATTCCCGGAAAGGTCCCAGTGGCGTGGAGATATCATCTTCCGGTGGCACCCGAACAATGTGGTCCTTGTGTCGCACCCGCTGAAACACACCTCGCGGAGTGGTTACACACAACTTGTAGGATACCGGCCCGGTTTGCGCTAGAATCGTGGCTCTAAACCACCTTTCACCACGTCGAAAATTTTGAACCCGCACACTGTCGCCTACCGAGAAACGTTTACCGAGCCGACCATTTGAACGTCGTTTTAGCGTCTGGGTAAACTGCCTTGCAGAAACAGTTTCCCTGGTTGAAGGCTTGACAACATCTAGCCGTGTGCGGAGACGCCTGCCAAGCAATAGGATGACTGGCGCTTCCCCGGTTGTGGTGTGCGGCGTGTTCCGGTAAGCCAAACGAAAATCCGCCAGTACCTCGTTCACTGGGAGGGCTGGATCCTTGCGCAGTGCGGCCTTCAAAGACTGGACAAAACGTTCCGCTTGGCCATTACTACTTGGATGGTACGGTGCCGTGCGAATATGACGTGTACCGATCCTGCGCATGTAGCTTGCAAATTCAGCAGACGTGAATTGGGGTCCATTATCTGACACGAGCGTTTCTGGGAACCCAAAACGACAAAATAGTTCGTGTAAATAGTTTATAGTTCGTTCGGTAGTTGTCTGCTTCATTGTGAAGACTTCCGGCCATTTCGAATGAGCATCCACAACAACAAACAGCATGACACCTCTGTACGGTCCCGCAAAATCCACGTGGACTCGTTCCCAGGGACGAGTGGGCCTCGCCCACGGTTGTAGCGGAGCAGGGCAAGGCAAATTACGCTGCAGCTGGCAAGGCTGGCATGCGCCTATCTGTCGCTCGATGTCCTGATCAATGGTAGGCCACCACACGTAGCTTCGTGCCAGCTCCTTTGTCCTGACAACTCCGGGGTGTCCTTGGTGCAACTCCTCGAGCATGAAGGACTGGAAACGTCGCGGAATGACGATACGGGTACCAAGCATTAGGCACCCTTGCTGCAATGAGAACTCGCAGCGCCTGTAGAAAAAAGGCTTTAGATCGTCACTCGGCGCGCGATTCGGCCAACCGTTCGCCACGTACTGCACAATCTGCTTCAACTCCTGGTCCCTGTTTGTCTCGCGAGCCACGTCACGGTGGTTAACCGGTAGCGTACTGAAGCGTAGTAAGAAGAAACATTCTTCTGACGGCTCCTCGCTATCGCCGTTTTGACCTTGAAGCGGCAGGCGTGATAAGCAATCTGAATTGGCATTTTCCTTTGATGACTTGTACTTCAGCGTAAACGTGTACGCGGAAAGGAGAACTGCCCAGCGCTGTAGTCTGGCTGCTGCTAGGGTAGGGATGCCGGTCTTCGGTCCTAGGATGGTCTGTAAGGGCTTATGGTCCGTTACAAGGACAAAACTGCGCCCGTAGAGGTAGTAATGAAATCGTTTTACACCGAATACCAGTGCTAACGCTTCCTTTTCTATTTGGCCGTAGCCTTCTTCCGCTTTAGTCAAAGTCCGTGACGCGTAAGCAATCGGACGACACTGCCCATCTGGAGCGACGTGAGACAGGACCGCGCCGACGCCGTACGCTGAGGCGTCGCCGGACAGCTGCAACGGTGCTCCGGCGTCGTAATGAGTCAGCACCGGCGGAGAGGACAGCAGCCTCTTCACTTCATGGAACGCAAATTCACATTTGTCGCTTCATGACCAGCGCACGTCGCCGCGCAAAAGTCGGTTGAGAGGTGCAACCACGCTGGCAAGTTTAGGAATAAATTTTCCGTAGTAGGTCACTAGTCCCAGCAACGACTTCAACTGGTGCGTGTCAGCTGGCCTCGGCGCTTTCATGATAGCTTCGACCTTATCAGTGGCTGGCTGAACGCCGTCTCCGCTTACGATATGCCCCAAGTACTGCAGCTTATCCTTGAAAAATTCACACTTCGACAGTTTTACGTTGACGCCTTTCTCAGATAAGCGTTGCAACACAGCCTCCAAATTTCGGAAGTGTTCTTCGTCAGTTTTTCCTGTTACCATAATGTCACCGATGAATCAAGTGACTCCTTCGAGACCCTTCAAGATATTGTCCATTATTCGCTGGAATATCGCCGGTGTGGACGCGATGCCAAACGGAGGGCGATTTACGACGTAGAGCCCCTTGTGAGTGTTCAAAGTTAGGTAACTCTTCGATGACTCATCCATTTCTACCTGCTGGTGTGCTCGGTTGAGGTCTAGCTTCGAAAACTTTTTCCTCCGGCCAGGACAGGCAAATAATTCGTCGAATTTAGGGAGCGGATAGCTCTCGTAGTCTAGGATAGGGTTTAGCGTGACTTTGTAGTCGCCGCAAAGTCTAATAGAACCATCACGTTTGATGACTGGCACCACAGGCGTCGCAAACTGACTGCTGGAAACGGAGAGATTATGCCTAATCTTTCAAACTTATCAAGTTCGTCTGCTACGGCTGCACGTAATGCAAACGGTACCGTTCTAGCCTTCAAAAATCTGGGTTTTTGATCGTTTTTGAAATAAAAACGGGCTTGCTCACCCTTGATTTTGCCGAGCTCGTCGCTGAAAAGATGCTTGAATCTTTGCAGAAGCCGCTCAAGTTCAGCTGGAGGCTTGTTCGAAGTTGGCGAGGCGCGCGTGACGGCGTTGACGTCTCGAATGCGGTCCCAGTCAAGCTGGATGTGTTGAAGCCACTCTCGTCCCAAAAGTGCTTGTCCGTCCTGCGGTACAACGTAGAGTGGTAACAGTTTTTTTCCGTGTCGCTGCTTTCGACGTTGACATGTAGCACGCCGTTGGGCTTGATGACTTGTCCCGTGTATGTGCGCAGCCGAAGAGGTGTTTTCTCGAGGCGGAGACTCGGAAAAAGTCGCTTGTGAAGGCTCCTTGAAATAATCGATACGGCTGCCCCCGTGTCCAGTTCCATGGACAACGGAGTGCCTTGAACTTCAACCATGATGGGCGTAGACCGAGCAGATGCCGTGACGCCGTTGAGAGGGAACTCATCTTGGGTTTCCAAGGACCTGACTGGAAAACGTTTCTTGGGCGACCTTGTCTTTGATTTGCACGCTCTCTGTATGTGCCCCTGACGGTGACACTTGTAACACGTTGCTTGTGCGTGCGGACACGTCGTGGCTTCGTGTTTGGGTGAACCGCAGCGAGAGCAATGCGCCGTTATCACCCTTGGCTTGGGCCCCGAGCTGCGCAGCTTGTTCAGTTCGGCGGCGCTGTCTGACCTTGAGTGGGTCGCGGACGCGTTCTTAATAGCTGCCTCGAGTGACAAAGCACGTTCGACGGCTTTTTGGAATGTGAGGTGCTTATCTTCACTAAACAAGTACCGCTGGATATCTACCCGTCGGAGGCCGCAGACAAAGCGGTCTCGGAGTGACTCATCAAGAAATTTCCAAATTCGCACGTTTGTGCGAGTCGTCGTACCTCGGCCACGAACTCTGAAATGGGTTCATCTTCCGTTTGCGACCGTCGGTGAAATTTCGCTCTCTCGCCAATTACGGACGGCTTGGGTGATAAATGGTTGCGCAGTAGTTGCCGCAATTCTTCAAAGGACTTTGACGACGGTGTTTCCGGAGCAGTCAAAGACTTGAGAAGGGCGTAAGTTTTCGGTCCAATCAAACTCACGAAGGCAACAGTTCCGGCAGAACTTGCAGTTCTGCCGGAACTTTGTTGGCTCGTAGAAAAGACAACACGCGCTCTTCGTAGGAGAGCCAGTGACTAGTAGACTCATCAAAATGTTCCACTTGCCCGAAATTGGTGGTCATGGCCTCGGCGTCGACGACGCTTTCGGTGCTTTCGGCGCTGTCTTGGTTGGTTAGCTGGCCATATCTTGGTTCATCATCTTCAGACGTCATGATCCCAAGGCAGGTTCGGTGTCCTCGTCGCCATTATGTAGTGTTCGTGCGTGTGGACGAACAGGATTGACGAGAGCAGCACGGCGAGTGGCGAGGTGGAATGACTTTATTCCATGACGGAGCGAGCGAGAAGAGAGCGCGGCCGGGCAGGCATGCGTAACTTATAGCATGTTATCAGAGAGGGAAAGGGTAGGCGGAGGAGCGATCAAAAGAAAAGGGGCGCGTCAAACGTGCTGAAACGCGCGTAATACAACATAACAAAGTCTTTCCCAAAAACTAAAAAGAGTGAATTTCACACTTTTGGACAAAGATGAGGTTGTTGAATTCCGTGAACGGAAAAATGAAGAGTGGTGGGAGTGCGCGCCTTTCCTGGTATTCAGTCGTGGCATGTGTGCTATGCAAAACATCAGAAGCTTCGATCTGTGACTTGCTAGTAGCACGGACTGTCAGGTCCCCTTGAAGAAACTCTAAGTGCACACCTTCAGAAAATGTTTGCGTCAAAATTTGTCCATTTTGAAACCTATGAAGGCAGAACTGTGTTGTATCCGATGTGTAACTTATTCTATTTAATGTGCAATTTAATAAAACATTCCAAAGATGTGACAAACTATTACTTGCTATACTCGAATGACAAAAAAAATTACTTTTCTCTCTCAAAATAAGAAGTCGTAATCACTGCGGCGCACCACTGGGACACCCTGTGCCGAGCTTCGAAGAAGGGGCTCGGTAGAGGAGCGAGCATCGATATAATGCAACATGTTTTAATGAATATTAGCCCTCAAATAGAGTAGAATGACTGGTCTAAGTTTTAAAAAAATAGAGAACGTTTCTTTTTTTTAGTCGCCCTCAAAATATTTTTATTTCGGTTCTTGTCTCGTGTTTGCTTGCCAAATTCTCCCCAACCCGCGCATAAATAAATTTTAATATTAGTGAATTTACATCCATTTATGAGTAGCGTATTGGAATAAAATATGACGTTTATGACTAAATAGTTTCCTAACATACAGGCCGGCAAATTGGGGGGGGGGGGGGAACGGCCAAGCAGGCGAAATTGATGTTTTGTTATAATATTTTTATAACATAATAAAAAATAACAATGTTTTTCGTATTGCTAAGTACACATAGATTGTTCCCAAAAGTTATGAAACTCACCTAAGAAGTATAACTTCCGTTATTAATCACCAAATTCGACCCCTCCGGCAACGCAAGCAATTGCGACATTCCACCTCTACGTGATGTACGATTTTTTGCGGCCGACAATTTTTGTTCTGAGTGCAACATAATTATGATTTTGTTTATTTCGGACTTCGGGAATTAACATATAAAATTATGAAGCAAATTGAAAAGGTCGACCAGCCACCCCTTGTTCGATCTTACTGAAATACCCCCCCCTATTTTTGGTTGCCTATGCATTCCAATAGCATTCGTCATGTTTATTTCCTTCATTTTCTTAAGAGGACATGGACAACCTCAAGGACGACTTCTAGGACAGTCTCTAGGGCCTAGAGCCCTAGAGGTTAACGTGGGATTACGGGACGCAAATGTTTCCACTAAATTTAGAGGGGAACTCAATTGGTCTGTAGATCCCGTGACGTTAGGTCACGTGAAATTAAATTTCCCGCACAATTTAGCGGGGAAACTGAATTCGTTTATAAGTCTTGTGACGTCAGTTTTCAGCAAACTTTAGTGCGGAAACTGCGCACTTGAAGGTCAGAAAGGTCTACGAAATCGGAGGGGAGAGGGGGGGGTTGTTAACTAAAGCATGATATCGCAATAAAACGGCACAAAAAAACAGCACCGAATTGGCGCCATCTGCTAAATTTAGCTGGCGTAGATCCCTTAATTTTTATCGGACGGTGGTCAGATAACATCATCACGGGACCGCGTCACCTGAGTACACTCTAATTTATTCAACAGTCACTGAGAGATCAGAACTCTGGGGAAGCCTTTTATTTGTCCCGCCTCAATTAAACACCGCATAGAATATTCATTACATTGAGATTGCGCGCAAAAAAAGATGGGCCACGAGTTCTGCATCAGCCTTCGGCTGGAGCTTCGTATCTAATAAATGCGTCGCAGAATTTCGACTGCTGTGCAGGGCCAGGCCCGTCGACAGGATTTTTTTAAGGGGGTAGGGGGGGGGGGGAGGGGCACTTTCTGAGGCCACACTTTCCAAGCATTGGAAGAAAGAGGGGGTTCTAAGGATAAAATATCAACATTAGAGCTGCCGGGGCCCCCAGGTATTTGCGGGTAAAAGAAACAATGAGCCTATGGTTTGCGGGCTCGTCACCATTCGAAAACCTTCTGTCATCTCCTCCCGACGCAGTCCCAAATATTTACCAACTTCGTCGTTGCGGCAAAGTCGAGAGCGCAGCGGTTACTTTTTCCTATTTATGTGTCTTTTGGGGGTTGAATAATGGGTGCGGCGTCCTCTTCTTTTTGCAATGTTCCCAGAGCCGGTCGTTTATGCAGCGACCCCTTAGGCCGATGTATTCGGCGCCGCAAGACATGGGCATGAAAACACCCGCTCACTTTAGCACATGGTGAGACGGTTAGCATGTTTCTTGGCGCAGCAGGGCGACGGGAATCATCTGTTGACAGCCTCAATTCGCATGTCTAAATATCTCTGTAAAATCTGGAGGATATGGACTTAAACCTGTAGGCCATCGTACCTCAAACCTACGTGTTAGTAAAAAGCAAGAACAAGAACTTCAGCTTTTCACTTGATATCCGCGAAGCCGACCTAGAGCTCTCCCCTCCCCTACCAAAATTTCGGGGAAGAGAGGGCCGGGTCCCCCCCCCCACCCCCCCCTGCGGCTACGGCCTGGATCGGGATCAATTTCTGAGTTGGCTCCATAGGAGTGTGATGAGGTTACCTGGAGGCAGAGGTGTGCTTCGATCTTTGAATCTTTGGTTATTCTATGTGGTGTTGCTCTGTTGCAAGCATTCTACCTTCAATGACAGTTCGGCGTCTCAGGAGTCGTGAGCACGTTGAAAGAACAGAGATGTGTCTGAACGGCGCCGCTTTGCCACATAGTAGTTCCTGCAGCTGCTCTTGTTCGAAACGAGAGCGGAAGCACGGCGAACGTTGGACTGCCAGAGGCGATTCGACCCCAATGTTTAGATATACTTTGTGTCCCGCGTGCAGGGATGGGGCTGCAACACTGGAGTATTTGTTGTCTTTCTCTGAGTGGTTGCTTCCACCTGTGATGGACCGTTGTCAGCTTCAACCCCAAACGACTGTAGCGGATGCCCTGGGATTCCCATTGACTCGCAGTTACTGACACGAGTGAGGCAGACGCCAGTCGGAACCACAGTACTGCCAGGATAGCCACAACGAACACTGCTGCGTGGGACAGAGCGCTTCCATGTCAATATTTCTAACGGAATAAGACGACGCACTAATAGCACAAGTCAAAAGAGTTGTTTTATGTTTTTTTTATATTTTTTTTATTTTGAGCATGACTTTTCCTCGAACTCGCTCGCTCGGACTGGGTAAGTTAGTGCGTGCTTGGGTGAATGGTGCAGATCCTTCTCGTTACAACACTCATCGACGAGCCACAAGCACACACACTGGAAGATCTGAAGCAACGCCAGGATGCCCCACTTGCAGTCCTTCCGAGCTCTTCCCGCGTTTCACGTAATCACGGTCGCCACGCCTTTACCTCTGAAATTCACCGACGCACCCACCCCCGAACGACGCTTCGCGCCAACTGCCTAGTTGCCCGCATTCAATCGTCGCGCACTTTCCCATACTCTTGAACCCAGACTGACCTTAGGTTACTGGTCAAGGACAGACATTTCTCCCAAAGGGAAGCGTCTTCTCAGAGGAGGGGGACACTGAGATACAAACCTCTGAGCTGCATCCCGCCTTCTTGGCGAGCACGGAGGGGGTGGTTGGCGAACGGATGTTTACCCTGCCCTACAATGACAGAAGCAACTAAAAGGACGAATTCTGTGGCGTTGAGTAATGGTGAATATATCGTAAAGGTGCCGTGAAACGATATAGCACAAGTGGCACAAAAATAAACTCGCACGCAAACGCCAGTGACCAAGAAGTGTCTTTTGTTGCCGTATCATTTCAAGGATAAAGCGGTCGTTTCCTTTCGGCCTCTTCTGAGCAAAACTTGATGATGAAGTTGAAGAGTTCGATTGTTGGCGTTGTCAATAATGCGATATTCAGGATTTGGTCATCAAGCTTTCCGACCTCCGCGGTGACGATATATCAATGTGGCGTATACAGTGGACACAATCACTGCCTGAACATCCAAATTGGTCTCGTGACAAACAATCAATGCCTCCACAAGCGTTCGTGTAGTGTCCTGTGCCGAAGCACTGACGTGGCGGGAATAATAGCAGAACATTAAGAATGTGTGAAACTCAGGAAGTGCCCCGTGTCTTGCCAAACCTGCTCCTGGCTATGATAATCATTGACAGCATATAATCGGCTAACGATCTCATAAGTGCGTTTTGCGGCGCGCAAGTTGTCGGTGTGAACGTTGCTCTTTTTTTCAAATTATTCTCCTGCTGCCATTTCGTGGAGAATATAAAACATTACCGAATGTGTAGGAAGTATACGAACACATATTTTTCTTGCAGAAAAAAAATCAATGAGGAGCAGAGAAATTGATGTTTATATTTATGCTTGTCCTTCTTCCCAAGGAGTCTGTAATTTTTATCCTCCGCTGCCCTTGTCCAACAAAAACAACTTGAGTGCGTTTAAGCTTTTTTTTAATGTTTTCTGTTCTTAAGTAGCTCTATGAAACGCCGGGCCCTGAGGCTCCGAGAGAGTTGACATGCGGACCGAAGAACACGTTCGGCCCGCGATAGTGTATGTGAGCGGAGACGGGAAACAAAAAGGCCACTTTCTTTCATGGCAAACTTGCTGATCAAAAACACCAATATCACCCTGTCAGCGGCGTCTTTGGCAAAGATGCGGAGCTCAAGGTCCTTCGCCTCTTGGCCGGGAGTCTCATGCCACCTGGTGGCGGGCTGTCGAGACTTGTGAGGGAAGAGGATTCTGCGGGAGGACAGCCAGTGGCCGATGGGGAGCGGCCGTCGTGACGGAAGTTACCTAGGCTTCTCATGTGACAGCCCTCCACTCTCTACACGAACCCTTTCCCTCTCATTGAGAGTGGAGGTTCGCCAGGATTGAGTGCTGTCTTTCGTCGTGGGTGCTGAAAGGCCGTTTACACCTTTTCGACTCCCTTCTTTTCTTAGACTGTTGGTTCATATCGGAACTGCTAGACGTATACTAGAAATTTAAAATTGATGAACATTGCTTGGTAAATTGGGTGGCTTAATTCAGGCATATTTGAGTCAGTGACTCCACTTGACGTCACTAAGACCTTTTTCACATCACAATAACCAAGCTGTGCTGGTGTTTATGTTTACGGTTCCTACCTAAATTATTCTAATGAGGGAGAGCAGTGACGTTTAACTACGTTACGTCGAGAACCGAGTTCAAGTTAATGGGACATCCGTGTTTCGTATGCCGCTTTTCGAGCCACTCGTTGAATAGATTGGCTCATGAAGTATACGAAACACGCGTGTATCGGTCGTATGGTCGTATCCCGGCGTAAACCCCCGCTAGTACTTTTGGAGTAAATCAAACCAGCACCTCCTGACACGCTGCCACTTGCAAAGTTATGTAAATGTCTAAGCATCCCCTCCTCGCAAAAATGCGTTTTAGGGGCTGCGAGGTAACCTGAATTAATTAATCAATAAATAATGTGCGTAACAACAAATGCTAAGAGAGCGAAGCTTTCCAGTAAAAGGCTGATACAGTCACGTAATATATACGAATGCATAGAAATGAATGGTGTTAGAAACAGTAAACGGACCCCAGTTTTTTCTCTTCGTAAATTTAGTAAAATGGCTTGCAAATTTTGGACCCAATAACGGCAAGCTCTGAAACTGGCATCTTTTACAAACCGCTAGCGCTTCATTTGGGTGGAGATGGAGCGTTTGTTCATGCAATGTTTGCTGTTTGCAGTGAAGAAAACACAGTTTTTCCTCGAAGACACCCGAATGTTCGTTTGAGGAAGCCAAATATAGGTGGCCCGCTTATGTAATGTGACGAAACCTTGTTTTTCCGACGTACTTGTTGAAATATTATTGCATCTCAAAACAGGCAAGTTGTCAATAGTGGGACAACTTCTTGCAGTTGAAATTCAAAACTACTCATGCATTTTTAAACGAAATCTACTTATTAATTATGTTTCATTAGTAATTTCCAAAGTTCCAATTGTAGTTACTCAAACTGTCAAAACTGACGTTGCATTCCAGACGTCTATGAACTTGTTATTTGTATTTATAACTGCTTCCAGCTTCCCCTACAAAGTAAAGACCCACTTCATGCGGCCTGCCTTATGTTGTGTCTACATTGAGGCGGCCTAGAAATTTCTGAACATCCGTTTGTTCATGCAGAGTCAACGAAACTCTCTGGACCATAATAAGGTTGACAGCTGGGCTAGTTGGTAGTTTTTAAACATGATAAAATAAAACAGCGCGAAAAGGTACAAAGAGGAAGAGACAAAAACGGACACGACAGAACGCTGACTCGCAACTTTGTGTTTCTGATAGAGAAGAAGAAAGACAACGCACTTTGTTCCACACATTCACACGCACACCTTCTACCGATGATATTTACGCTTTACTGCACACGCTGGACCTTCAATTTCAGTTTGAGAAATTCCTAGCTCCTTACTGGACAAAGCCACTGACGCTGAGTTAATGCAGTTTTTTTTGCGCGCTGTGGATATAAATGCCTTCGGGAACCTCACGTGTCACTTTGTTTTTATTGTGCCTTCCCAAAATTGTGGTGGCGTTCAAAGATCTGGTTTGCACAAGCACTCTTTACAGTGAACTGAAAGGTGCCCTCCCGCTGTGGCTCCGAGACAGTACCTGTGCTCTCGGAGCCTATCCTTCAGGAAACGTCCGGTTTGCCCAACGTAGGTGTGGCCACACGAAGAGAGAAATGCTGTACACAACGTCCGTCGCACATGGCACTGAATTGTGGGGCGTGCTTCTTACTGTCACGTGCTCTTTTTGATTCCCTCTTCATTCCGTTGACTCGGGACAAACTGAACTCGTTTTTCGTGGGGCAGAAAAAAACATTGGAATTCCCTAGTGGCTCCCCACATTTTGTTAAAACATTATATGACACTCTGTGTGCGTGCAGGGATGACCACTGGCCGCTTCCTTTCCACACCACGTTTTGTGGACGGGTTACTCTTGTTCTTTTGATTGGTGTGCTACGCCACGTCAATACGACAGTGTCAATGGATAGGCCGTCATTTTAGAGTCTGTCAATTTGCCACTTGAAGCTGTCCCCAGAGTGTGAAAAGCAGGATTTCTTCGAGTACTGAGCCTAGGCATGCTAACGTAATGCCCCTCTTTACACTTTTGAGTAGGTCGACCTGTGGTCGAGAATACCTTCTTTAAATCATGCCTGTGCTTCCAGCAGACATGGGAGTCTCCTAGGCTGATGAACCAGGAACTGGAGTACCTCTTTCAGAGTCTCCAAGGTGAATTTAAGGCCCCACAACACACAGCAAATATTTTCACCACTTTGTTAACCTGCGTGTTCAAAGGTTCGCGGTTTCTAGAATCACTAAGAAATCGTCAAAGTAGCGAATTACCTTCTTGATACTCGTACCGCTTAACGCTTTTCTCAATGTCACAGTCCACTCTGCACAAGTAAATGTCATCCAAAACGGAGGCAACACAGGAGCCAATACACACCCCCGACTTTTGCCTGTAGTACCCTTCACGCCTCCCGACTATCATTGACTGCGGATAGAATAGCAACATCTCCCTGAAGCTTTCCAGGGATACACCCTTACTGCTTCTGAATGCCAGCTCTCCAATGGCTTCAATGCATATCTCTACTGATGCTAACAGTCTTTCGTGCGGCAAAGAGTAATATAGATCTTCCATATTTCTACTAAAATCTTCCCTCTTCTCCAGATCTCCTATCTTTCGATATTCCACCAGCTCCTCTGAGTTCCAAAACTCGGAAAGGATCCTTGATAGTCAAAGAGGATAGCTGTTTTTTAGTTAGGAGGCCACCTGCCGTTGCGAAGAGCTTATATGGAAGTTACAATGGCTCGAAACGGTGTGGTCTCGTGTGGCCGCGCCTATGTTGGGAAAACCGATAGGCTCCGTGAGCACAGGTACGTTCTCGAGTCACACTGGGAGGGCACCTTTCACTTCGCTGTAAAGAGTGCCTGTGCGAACCATCTTTCAACGCCACCATGCTTTTGGGAAGGCACAAGAAAAGGTGGCACGTGAGGTGCTCGAGGCATTCTACATTCACAGCGGAAGAAAAACTGCATTAGCTCAGCGTCAGTGGCGTTGTGAGAAGCTAGAATTCCTGAAGCTGACAATGAAGGTCCAGCGCGTTCACGAAAGCGTAGATATCATCGGTAGGAGATGTGCGTGTGAACGTGAGGAACAATGTACGTTGTCTCTTCTTCTCTATCAGTAAAATGCATAGTTGCGAGTCAGCGCTTGTCCTATCCGGTTGTCTCTTCCTTTTGTACCTTTTTGAGCTGTTTTATTTCACCATGTTTAACAAATTTCTGGATCGACTAACATCACCGAAGGTCTAGCAGCTTTCGATGGCAGCGTTGTGAATGTTTTATATCAAGTACGGTAAAGAGTGCCTATCAGAGAGCCTCTGTAATTAAACTCTTGTCTTTGCAGACTGAATATAACGAAGCTGAAGCCTCCTGCCATTACGTTCATGAACTATATTCCGTTCACCCTTAAGCTGAGACTACAGCCAATGCCACAAATGCGAGAGCTCTGAGGCCACTGCTTTCAAGCGTTCTTCCCCAAAACGAGCACTTGCGCTAGAAATCCACGTCTGAAAGGCAGGAGCCCAAGCAAGCTCACCCTTGTGACTTTGGTTGCACTTTCAGCTTAAGGGTGAACATATTAAAGCGCAGTGTTTGTGCATCACATACGTTGTTGCTAGTTTAGAGGTTTCCCTTCTAACTTTAGCTGTGTAGAAATTTCTCTGGTGAATGTGTTCTTTTTTTCAGGTGGCGGGTTTTTTGGTGTTTTGATTTACCGCAGCAAAACTAAAAAAATACACCTTTTACCCCTGATTCTAGGAGCATTTTTTATCCTACCGATGCAATCCATACTTGAAGATAACGTAATAAGGCAGGCGAGCTGGTTGAACATAATCTTTCTGAAACCCAAGACGGAGGCAACAACATAGGGGACAAACACAAGCCGTATTGTGTTTGTCCCCTCTTTGTAGCCTCCGTCTTGGTTTTCAAAGGTGTGTGATTCCTATGTTTCGCAGAAATGTATCTTTTAGAATAGCGGCATCTAGGTTGTCTGTGGTAGATGTGACTTTCAGTAACCAAGTCACGAAGTTCAAGGTTGTGTTGCCCTGTTTTTCTGAAGTGGCTATAGGACCCGACACTTAGAGACATGACTACTGGAAGTGACAAGTGCTATCATATGACCGAGATACACTCTACTGAAGAATAGGAACTATGTGCAAATCATGCGGATAGCGTTGGGATGCTGTGGCAGCAGACTTGGAATCGTCAGTAAAGATCCCTCAGGTGTCTATTGCTCACACAAAATCATGAAGTAGGTGGACCCTTTGTGAACAGATACAGTCAAGCCAAAAAAACAGGAGTTTGCAGGTGAGCTGGTAATAAGTCCATCTTTTGTGCAACATCCGAAACTGTGGTGAAAACAAAGCGTAGGTGACACAAAAAGAAACGTCTCAGTCGAAGAAAATAAAAATCAGGAGTAGTTATTGGTGACATGTGCGACCAAAAACGTCGCTTTGGTCTGCATTCAAAAGTTGCTCGCAAGTCGCACTATGATGTCTTCATTATGAATAATTCTGCTTTTGTTGTACGAAAACAAGAAAATGTCAGACTGTCGACTTTCATGGTGTTAGTTTTAGATCCCGATGACTCTAAATCTAAGTCTTCCATCGTGCTTTTTAGACGCAACATCTAAGTTTGTTTCAACAGATAATAAGTAGCTGAGATTGCATCTTGTGAAGCCACGGCAAGAGAACCCTGTTCGTGACATCACGCACGGAAACCATGAAAGGGGACACCGAAATATATTGGCGCGAATAATCTGTTGAAAAAGAAAAACGTTATTTTTACTGTTTTTAATTTATTTATGGTGTTTATTGACTAAGAAATCAATCAATTGCATCATAGTGTCATTCGTGCTTCTTCTAAAATTTGGCTGTTTGTTATATTGTTGAGTTTTCACAACTGATCGTAAAAATGTGTTTTTATTGAGAAACCAAAGCTTGGTTTTGATGTTTGTGTATGAAATATTGCTCTGTGCTTGTTGAATGCGAGTCCCTCTTTTCTCACATATTTCTGTGTAGTGCAACATATGTGCCTTTAGAGCGATTTAGCTCTACATGGCACTTTTGATGTTACTTTTATTGTTACAGCGCTTTCTAATAATAATAAAAAGCATTCAAACATACGCATGTGACCCCAAAAGGTCTTAAAGGCTGTATGTATTCAACGTGCACACCCAGTTATACACGCGATGAGGAACTTTTTCTACAGCGTGCGATTCTCGTAAGGAGCGTGGATAACACGCTCGTATTGACGAAACCTGTCCATGAAACGTGCATTCATGAAAAGATGTTCACTAAAACATAATTTCACGAAACCAGTTTCGAAAACACGATAGGGACCTGATTTCCGCGACCGCGGGGGGGGGCAGGCGGGGGGAAGCGAGCTTCCCCTGAGTATTTGTTTATGGGGCTCAGCCTCTCCTAGCCCCCTCCCCCCCCCTTCCACATTTCTTTCATCCCCGCTCCCTCTTGCCTTCCATGGCCTGTCTACTGCTTGCTGCCGCTATGTCGAAGAAACAAAAAGTTGGCCACCAATCCATTCCTCCCCGTTTATCTCGTGTTATCTGCTCCTTCTCGCTGATCATGCTGGCGGTAAAAGGGGCAAACAGCGGCGTTGAATTTACCCTCAGACATGTCGGGAAAAAATTTGTCAAAGATCCCCACATGCGATGCTGCCGAACTTGAAGCCCAAGTTTCCAGTGAGAAGCACCTGTCGGTTCATTCAACTTTTCTTGAAACAACTTTCTTCTCGTTGTGTCTGGGCTGTCGAAAACACGTGCGACACAGTTGCAGGCAGGGACCCCGGAACCGGTGGAGGGCAACGGGGGCTTGAGCACCTGCCGACATTTTCTATGGGTGGCTGGGCGACATGCTGAGTCCCCGTGCGTTTGGCTGCAAAGCCTACTGAACAATTCTTACACCCCTCCCCCCTTTCCCCCTCCACTACGTTTTCCTATTGCTGCTCAGCTCCGCCAAGCCATGTACTTGGCTAAGGGCAAGCACGTGACTCTGTTTTGTTACGGTGGTCACCCACCAAATCACGGCACGACCCTTCACCCACGAAATTCCAGAAAGAAATTGCGAAGAAAGCAAAGTGTCGCGGATGATGCAACACCTCCAAGAAAATGGAAAAAAAAGCCGGCGCCTGCGGCCTGCGTCGCACAGTCAGAGAGATCTCCCCTCTTCCCCTGCTGGGTCATTAGGGAGTTTTTGTAGATCGTTTTCGCCGTCCCGCATGGCCCTCCGCAACCCGCTACGATAGCGGGAACTCCACAGTCAAGGCTATCGGCGCGCAGGCGCAGTAGCAACTTCTTCGTTGCGGAACGCTTAGCGGAGGGGCAGCGCGGTCTACGAAACTCCTTATTAGGAAGTTTTCGTAGATGGTTTTCGCCGTCCCGCAACGTTCTCCGTTACCCGCAACGATACCCGGAACTCTACATTCAAGGCCATCGGCGCGCAGGCGCAGTAGCGGCTTCTTCGTTGCGCAGGGCTTAGCGGAGGGGAAAACGCGGTCAGCGAAAACTCCCTATTAGCGAGTTTTAACAGACCGTTTTTCTCCTCCGCTACGGTATCCACAAAGAAGGCGCCGCAACTGAGCATTCTTGCCGCCAGCCCTTTCTGCATAGTTCAAGGTCTTGTGGTGGATTACAAAGAGCTAAACTGGTGCTTTGCGGGTTGCGGAAACGATCTGCTAAAACTCCCTATTTTCCTAGGGCACTCCCATACAGCACTCCTGTGCTGGCTATGCGGGGAACGCGCAGCGCACTGTTTTCGTACGCCCAGCCAGCCGGCTTTTTCGTTTTGCTTCTTTCTTTGAGCGGTTACGTTTTTCAAGGCACACAAAAATTTCTTCTATTCGCCCTTTTTTGTTTGGCAACAAACTTGACCTGCGCTGGGATTGGTTAGCCCAAACAGCGTCCGGTTTGGTACTTCCGGTCCGCCCGCCTCTGTGGTTTTCCTACGACGCGGGCAGTGACAGGAGTTTGTTGTTGACGTGTAAAGTTTCTACGAAGTCTGCTCTGCGGTAAATTTATCCGCACTGCAGTTAAATATTGAGCAGTGACTACTACCGAGCGTTGGACGTCGCACCCAGAGAGCGGTATCGATAAAAATTTACCTTCCGCGTGGAAGAGCTGCCGGACCCACCTGATCCGTCGCTGCGCCAACACGCATTCGTGACAGGCTCCAACCTGCTCGAGGTGGTTACCTTTGGTGCATGTCGGTGACATTTACACGTACCTCGTAGAAGGTAGCGTGTTTCTACTCGATAGAACAGTTTAAAAGCTTCAAACTGTCAGATGGATATAATAGGTTTATCAGCGGCCATGTTCGGCAACTGCAGCTGCTTCAGTGCAGTCGTAGGAAATAGCGCGGTAGCGCTCGTCGCTGCCGACGTTAAGGCCAGCCAGACCGTGAAGAAAGTGCACCAGCCCTGGACTCTTGTGAGGAAAGATGGCACCATAATCAGCGCCCATTGCGCTTGCATGGCCGGGTAAGCGTTTTTTCGCCACTGGTATTACCGAATTGAGTTAACGTTATGTGCGCGCGATCTAATCTGTGTGTTTTGCTACAGCCTGGGCGAAGCGTGCAGTCATGTGTCGGCGCTGCCCTTTCGCGTGGAAGCGGAGGTCGTAACACGGGCTCAACGACCCATCGTCCACCTCAATGGAGTGCCGGTGGATTTCCCCGTCCACGTCGGCACAGGTATGACGTGGTCATTACCATGTTACTGTCGAAAGAGAAAAAAGAGAAACGTTGCAACACGCTCAGAAGTGATACGGCCAGTTGCTTGTCTCGTTATCTTGAAATAGTATTAGAAAGGTGCTACTCCAGAAGGAAGCATAACTTAATTATGGATTTCTGAGGTGTCGACATTCGCTTCGGCAAGCCAGAGACTGCGAGAAATAAACAAGCGTACTGGGAACCCAGCCTCGGAAGCCCCGCAGCAGCGTCAGCTGGCCACTCAACAGATGACCAGGTGCAAACATTCGTAAAGAGAGTGAAGGTGTGCTGTCTTGACATATGTATATCTTGGCTTACTGGTGTGCTGAAACCCACACTTGATAAAGTGAAGGCATCAAAAGGGCCAAAAATTTGTATGTTTTATCACCGCTGGTAATCAAACAAATCAACATTCCTCAAAGATTTACAGGCAGAGAGACAGAAAAATTGTGTGTTTCAGACGTATGTGAATAACGTGTAGTATGAAATGACGCGCCGTTGCTTTAAACTTGGCTCAATTAGCCGTGTAGATCAATATTTCTTTGTCTGCATATTACGCATTTTGATATCAAAACTTTCTCAGGCAAAGTGCATATTCACGAAGAGCTTCGGTTGAGTAGGAGCCGGATCAGATTAATTTGAAGAACCGTTTTTCGGGAAGTGGTGCAGCTAGGAATTTTCGTCGCGGGAGCGGGGGGGGGGTGCTGAGGCGGCTGGGATAGCTGGGATGTGCCATGACAAGGGATGCGGAAATGGGGGGGGGGGGGGGGGCTGAAGCCTTCTAAATTTCCCCTCTGGATAGGCCACTCGTTTTGGTATAACTTGGCAACAAACAAACTGTACGGCTGCCTCAAGCTCAGATTCCACAGAGCAAAACTTGGGCGCACTCCACAGAGAGGCAAGTGTTCCTACGCTGGATCATCAAGTTTGCCTCATTCCAGTGATTTAGTCGGCTATCTGGGGTACTCAGCTTTCATCATTTAGCAATGTAGACCAAAGAGACTTACGCTGTCAGTCAAAACTTCTGCGTGTTACGGCACCATCTGCAGCCCCTTTGGTCAATCAACAAGGAAGGGCTGTGGATGATGGCATTAATAAGGTTTTGCAAGGTTGTAAACTGTGGTTCCTCCTCGATGGTGCGGAGGAACATGGTTTGGGTTGGACTGTGGCGGTGGTGTAGCGGGTCGGGCCAGACAATATTTACGGTCTTTCTTCGCAACAGTTTGATCAAGGACACTTTAGCTTACAAGTTACAGAAATATGAACATCGACAACCCGAGCCCTGCACTTTGCCGCCGTTGAGAGATCGGTTCCTTTTTCTCCGAGCAGAACCAAATCGAAGACCGCCTCCTTGTCTCCGGCCGTACTCTTCACATCTTCCAGTCCGTCACCCTCTCACCGCCTACCCGCACAGACAAGGCGCCCCACACCCGACCGCCTTACCTCACAGAGCGCATCCTGACACTGATTGGAAGCGCGGATAGAGTTAACACCGGTCACCCCGACACTCACGGGAGGGCAAAACCAACCTGTCCAATGGGGAGGCCCATCTGCAGCACAAAGAAAGCCACCACACTTTCACCGACAGAAAACAAGTGGCTACCGCCGTCGAACACAGCTTGCTCAGCCATGGCCAGCAAAGAAAAGGGGCTATCGGGTGGTCGCGCAGAGCGCCATCCGCGGCATACATTGGCCTTCTCGCCGGGGGCCAGGGAGCCTAAGGAGATGTGCACTTGGCCCGCAAGAGAAATTGTAACCAATTTTATTACGTTTATGACTGCACATCGTATAACTGCTTGCGAACAATTTGTAGTATTGTAAGCAGCGTGCGTTAAAGATGCTTTTCTTTTTTTCTCAGGAAATAGCTCCTAGCACCCTGCTGCTCTTTTCACAGACAGAAAGCGAGGGTACAAGATACATGCAGCGACTCGGACATACAAACCTTGCAGCCCTCAGTGCCATGTTTCCGGACTCCGTTGTACAGATGTATACCCCTCATGATCAAGTGGCAGCCAAGGGTTTGAAGCTGACTACCCTGCAATGTGGACGAATCGAGGTGGGCACGCGTGGTCAGGCCCATTCTGGAACCTGGTTTGAGCAAACGCAGGGAATAATAACTGCATCAATCCTCGGGAGGGTTCTTTTGTGCCGCAATGGACCGGAAGGTATTGTGTCCGAGGTGAATGGGGTACGTCAAGGCTCCCGATGTACCAAGTTTAAGACATGGAAAGGCTAGTGAGGGTGATACTCGGAGGCAGGCACGTAGCCGGGGGACGGGGGGGCATGGGCCCGAGCATTCCTCTTATCCGAGTAACGAAATCACAGGGACTTTAAAGTTGAGAGCACAGGCCTTTTTGTCTGTCCCGAAAAGCCGTTCCTGGGGGCCTCGCGTAGGGTCTAGTCACCTGCTCATGCTGCATAAAGCAGTCTTAGAGATAAAGTGCCCCTCGACGTGCAAGGGCAAGAAGCTGGCGAGACCCTGACCCTAAGCTGCCGTCTTATTTGACAAAGGAGCTGCAGCTTGACATCACTCATCACCATTATGCGCAGGTGCAGGTGCAGATGGCGCTGAAAAGTGTAGAGATAGCTTTTTCTGTGGTGTACACTGGAGCTGACATTAGAGTTGAGATGGTACATTTCAACACTATTTTCTGGGATTCAGCAGTTGGAAAGGCAGAGCTATTTATTAGCCATGTGTTTTTATAGTTTCGCTCTAGGGACTTGCAAAAGAAACTTGAAAGGGCCAAGAAGACCTGCATCTGAAAAGGAGCGAACACTGGCGCTGTAGTGCAGTGCAGTGCATGTGGAGCAGTAGCTCATTTCATGTTCCTGGTGCTGAAACGGAGGCCCAAGATATGGATCTGCTCAGATTGTCAAAACTGCATTGAGGAAGTTTGGGGATTTATCTTTATACACTGCAGTGATCTCATTATGAATGAAGTATTTAAGGCTAACATTTTCTTTACCATATCAATTCACTACCGATGAAGCAACACTTGTCGAGTCTCCGCCTCATTATACGTGAACTCTTATCACTGTCATGCCCGAGGGAAATCATGCGCTGAATGTTTTTTTTTGTCCTTTACTGATGGCAGCCTTCCCCAAAACGTTCACATTTAGTGCACACTTTGTCACAATTTAATTCAAGATTTTTTATCTTGTCTGTTAGATGAGTATGTAAATGTTCGATCCTCTGAAAGACACATGCACAGTCACGCAGATACTAGACAGCTCCATGCGAGCCGGCCTTTTTTTTTTCTGAGGAGTGCTTGACTGGTGGCTTACATCTGAAATGGTGTTGACATCGGGTCTCGTCCACGTGAAGCAGACAGAGTGATCTTATCAACGCAAACAAACTGCCGTTATCTTGGTGCGACCTTGTCACAAAGAGTAAGAATGTATAAAAAGGAATGTATCAATACAACAATTTTTCAAAGCGTGGTAAGAATGGCTCATAACCATTATAATTTCTACCATCCTCTCCAATTACGAGTGACCTCCAAGCTTGACTTTTTCCTGAATGGTACTCGTGCTTTTGCTCGGACCACGGCGGCAAAGACACAGATGATAACAGCAGTTCGTTTGCATTGGTGGACTCCCCATCTCCTTCGCGACGAGTTTTGGCATCACCAGTAAATCGAAAGTAAGCGAGGAGTCTGGCACTCCTCAGAAAAGAATGTCCACTTGCGTGGAGCTGTTTAGTGTCATCCATGACTCTACTTGTTGCAAGCATGTGGTGCCTACATCTCGCACCCTCAATGGAAACATTACAAATACATTGTAAACGGAGGGTTTTAAGAGTTTCGACTATTTCAGACAACTCATGGATGAAGTTGGTGAGGGCCCAGCAAGTTGTAGTACCGGAGAATTTTATCACAGCCTTAGATACTTCAGAAAATGCTTAAAAATGCTGACCATATCACTGAATGGTATGCAAGAACATGCTGCTTTGCCAGTTTTAATGTTCCTGTGATGTTTTGTTTGTTGTGGAAGATAATGTATTGAACTGTGGATTCTCGCATTAATGTTTTTTTGAAGCTACAATATATATTTTTAAGCTAAAGAGAAATTCAAGTGTGAAAGGGTCAATTCCAACTGTTTGTCATATAAATCCAGACCTCGAAATTGCAGTGATGTTTTATTTGTTCAAAATAATAAAGAAGGATCGGAGACCTTTCTCTTGTAGCATTTGTTTGTGAGCTTCGCTCACCCCAATGATATGTAAACCTTTCATTTAAGCATTTCACATATGACATTATGCCCATCTTGTTTACTTTTGTCGAATTTTGTCTAATACTAGCCTTTCCAGCGTTCATTCCAATGTGAAATCTGATTTTTGTAAATATCGAAGTATATGGCACGAGCGAATAGTGACATTGGGAGTGCTCTCGACACGACCAGACCAGATTTCTTTTTCGCCAACATTTCTGTAAATCGACACAATTACAAGACACAAGCAGACCAATCGCCAAGGAAGCAAAAAAAATAATTGCAGAAACCTGACTGAATGCATTGGCACTCATTGTTAGTTCTAAGTCATAAAAGTCAAGTATTATACCGCAGGCCAATAAAAAACCATTAGCTTGTATTTCACATCCCAACTCTAATCTCCTTTGAATTATGTCCCTTGTGACTCGTCACACTTATACCAGCTGTCCGTGCATTGCTACAAAAATGTCTTCTTCTCTAGCGTCCTCTTGGCCGATGAATCAGGACCAATTCAGTAACACAAAAGCTTGGCAAACGTAATAAATTTCATGCTATTCTAAGAAATTTTTTACTCCAGCATGTTACGCAAGACAGTATTGCGGAGCTCTTTCTCCTCACTCGAAAGCAGCTTGCTCACGAATTTCTCAGCCACTCAAAGCATGCTGCTAAAACCGTGTGAGCATCGAGATTTGTTTACATACCAGTAATGTTGGAACATATGACAGGTGGTTTTTCTGATCACCTGAATTAGTTTCTTTATGAATGATTGTTCACGTCTTTACTCTGTCGGTGTGCGAATACCAAATTTGAACAATGCAAGACACGCTGGGAATTACTAGATATGATGCATGACTTTTATCTTCTGGCTCCAGACCACAGTACATAACACAAGCTCTCCAACAAGTCAATTCCATTTTGACCAGAACGATCTCCTTTGGGGCCCAGGAGTCAAATAAAACTTGCTAAGTTTCTGCATCAAAATAACTTGGGCCTAGACGAAGTGGAGTCAACATAGTCGCCTGAAACTGCTTCCAGTACAGATACCAAATGAATTATTCATGTTGTCGGCAACTACCGTATGGTACATACGGTAGTTTTTGAATCCAAATTTGCCCATATAGCCCGGTACGGGCTATATGCGCAAATTAGGGTTCAAAAATAAAAGATTTTGCTTAGATAGTCCGCACGCCGTGCATAATCCGTACCTGGTGCTTAGTCGACACAAACATCTCATACACGACACACACTGTCAGATGTCTGCTTTTAATGCGAAAGCAATAACCGTCCCATGAGGCGAGCCGACGCCATCAGCTGCGCCAAAATTCAAAAAAATTCTCGAAGCCGCGATCTGAGGCATTCCAGCTTTGAAACCAAGCAGAAAGCCACGCAAAACGGCAGTGATACAAAGCCACCGCCAGTCAGTTTCAATTAGCGTCTCTCCCCATGGCGCTGTGTGTCCGCGGAGCAGCGGCTCCGCCGCTACACGCCCAAAGTCAGCGTGGCGAGCGAAGCGTGCGCACTCGACCTTCGACGCGAGTATGCTGCACACGAATTAGGGGAGAAAAAGAGTGGCACGCATGTTTTCGCATTCAAAACGCATAAGAAGTGCTTAGGTGTACCCCGAGCCTTTATTAGCTCACAAACAAGCTTGTATTATACATATATCATTAACATAATCTCAATCACAAAATCCGTCGCGTCTCGTCATAATGAACAATCTTGAAAAAACAAAATTCCTGTATAGTCTGCAGGCGTAGATAGTCCGCACAGTCTCAACTTTTGAACGCGCATATTGCGTGGGCTATAGCCCAGCAAATGCGGTACACACCACTGCAAACCATGTTATTCCAGATTTATCGGTCGTTCTGGCCCACTCCTGCGATGAGGGGGCTTTGCAAGTTCACCAGTGCGGAGCACACAATTATGGTCTTGTCGATGGTGCTCAGCCCTACGTCCCGAACCTTCTTTCCGTACGAGATGGGGAGGACCATTTGAAAGATGCGAAATGTTTTCAATCTCTGAATGGTCCGTTCGACATGAATGCGGGCCCGGGAAAGCTTCCTTGACAGGGCCACTTCTTCGCCCGACAGCTGCTTCTTCCCCTTTGTGAAAGATGGCATCAGCACTGAGGCACCCTTGGCTGCGAAGAGTTCCTCACACTTGAAGCCTCTGTCAGACAAGATGACGTCGCTCTTCTCAACCTTGTCCAGCAGTCCGCATTTTGAAGTGAGTTCTTTGTCGGATACACGCCTACCCCAAGCCTTTGAAATGGAACCTTGCCTTATGGAACCTGCTGGAGACACAGCCACCAAGAACTTAACAGTGTTATGGTGCTTATACTGAGAGAATGTTTGGCTCCTGGCGGACATGAAAAATGGCTTGTGAATAAAGCTTTCTGAACAGTCCACTGTGTATCTGACGTCCTTAAAAATGGGGTCACTGAAGACCTCTGGAAGGTTGCAGCGGATAGCTCTTCGTGATGGCCAAATCAAGAGGTTCCCCTGATTGCACGCGAGTACGTCCAACCACCTGTGAAAGATGACACTAACACTTGATGCTGGAATCTCGAAAGGGCATGCCAGGTCCTCGGTCAGCAGCCCAAGTCCTAATCTCATTAGAACCATCACGAGTTGCTCCTCTGGCTCGAGGAAGGTCTGGGTGTCGGGTTTCCAAAACGATAAGATGAAGCTTAGAAGAGCATGGAACATATTCCGCGACATGAGGACCAGTGTAGAACTTCACACGAAGGTCATCTTTCAGAGCATCTTTCGGAGGGGGGGGGTGTTGCTCTTGAGGCTTCTTTTGAGGTTCTCATTGGATGCATTGAAGCCCCTCAAAGTTTCAGTCGTCTTCGCGAGCTCATTTTTCAGCTCCCACACTTGCTTCTTGAGGCTCTCATTTTCTTGGAGCAGGGCCTCAACTTGGCCTCCTGTCATTTCGGTGTTGGCACCTGTATCAGCTGTTGCTGCATCCTCGGTGCAGGGAAGTTTCTCATGGCTGTGTTCGGATTCCTTGGCAGCGACTGGGCTTGTTCATTCTGTCGTTTCATTCGTTCCTGGAGTTGACCGTGAACCTCCTTCGCCACAACTTTCTGAGCCTTGAAGGCGAAAACCATGGGCACATAGTCAGGATGTGTCGGGTCTTGAGACGGACAGCCTGCTATACGAAGAAAACAAAACCTGTGTAACAGTGGTTTTTGAGTGTCAAATGATGAATAATAAATACATGCTTTCATGGGTAAAATTCGCAGCTGCTTACACTTCACTATGCAGTAGGTAAATAAAAATGACACATTCAGTATTATCCGGCTCGCTTGTTTTAGAAATAGCAAATCTGATCTTACTAGTTCTCTAACGGTCAGACAGCTGCAAGTTATTTATTGGGTCATATCCGCGAACTTCCTTTGGGCGGATATATGTGTAGCAATGAGGTAGTTCTATTTCTTAATTTTCTTATTACACTGCCTAAAAAAAAGAAGAAAAGGATGCTATCGTGGAACGCGGACTGGTTTGCCAATCGCCCGGCAACTGTAGCTCGCGCGTGCAGCTAACGTTCGATTTTCGTGACCACGGGCTTCGTTTCGTCGTTCGCTGTCGCGTCGCACTACACATGAATCCTAAACTCTCAAAGAAACACCAATCGGCGCGTAAAACAGTTCTAAAATGCCACACATCAGTCCGACCAGGCCTAATGTCTTGCGTAACCCACAAAAGTTATCGGGGCAGCGTCTCCGCGCAACCCTCGAAAGTTATCGGTACAGCATTTTTTTTAAATATCCTAAACATAGGCACAGCAAATCGGAGTGCCTTACCTTTAATAAGATGTGTGGAACATATTACACTCCTGTCGTTCGGCAGCCACTTGTCCCGTCGAACAGCCTCTACCTAAGCTGCTCTTCGTGAGGGATCCTTCGGAAACCGAAACGACAGAATTGCGGACAGCAAGTTTGCCCCTGAACGCTTGCTGCAACCAGCAAGTGCACAGCAGGAGCCTAGACGCGGTAGTTACTCTGGGTCACCCATACGTTCATTTAAACCAACGCAACCAAAGATAAAACTCTGCGAACGGGATCGACAGGGCTTCCAAGCAAGCCTTCCGAAGCACACGCCCGCCCGTACCGGAAGTCCGAAGGGGCGCTTTCCGGTCGCCGGAGCAGGTGGCGCCCCCACGTCTCAACTCACGCGAGAAAGAGCGAATACTCCGTTTCAGCTTACGTCCGGACGCAGCGGACGCTATGAACAATCCTAGGCTAATCCCGCTCTTAGGACGGAGCCCGTGACACCCTTTCCGCGCGTCGCTGTGTCACCTTTCCAAGGTCACGTGATACTCACACGACCTTGGATTGGCTTCGATGGCTCGTAGAACCCGCTGCGCTCGGACGTAAGGTAAAACGAAATGTAACTTCTTTTTTTTTTAGCGGCTTTTTTTTGTTGTTTGTCGGTTTAAGCAGTTACAAGGGTTGGGTAATTGCATCCCTGGGGAGAGCCGAAGCGGGAGGTGGGGAGATGGTCTGCGCGAGAAGAAAGTCCTTCCTGAAGGAGGGACTGCCTACAGATGTAGCAAGTTGAGGGAATGAAGTATCCCAACTCCAAAGGCAAGAGGTGGCCTTAGCAGGTGACGCAGGTTGTCAAGGGAGAAATCGCACTGCAGTCTATGTTGAAGTGCCCCTAGCACGGTGGTCGTCGGAGACATGAAATAATCGCGGCATTCTCGCCCGTATTTCAGTGTCTGGTTTTCAAAACACCATTTGGTGCTTGGCGAGCCCGCCTGCTATGCTCAGGCGGGCACCCTATTATACACCCAGACTGTTTTACCCTATTTTCAAAGACGACCATAAAAACAGGAAACATGCTGAAATAAAAAGGGCATCGCCAGTGAATGTTTACCACCGATAGGTAAACTTTTTGTGAAATTTACAAGAATGCATAGTTATAACTTTTCACAGGAACGGAGCTGCGCCGAGAAAGTTCACAAGAAGGCGTCCGCGATTAAAATACACGTTCGTTGAAAATGTGAGCTTTCTACGCGCAGGCGCCCGATTTCGCTAGCCCCCCCCCCCCCCCCCCATGTAAAATACACTTCCCGGGCTGCTGTCGGCTCGAAGTTTGTCTGTGGCATCAAAATGCTTCGTGCACACGCTCGCAGACTCGAAGAAAAAGCCACCGACTTTTTGACACGCGGTATGGCTCTTATCAATTCGCCCCGTTGATCGGCATGAGAGGGAAAACAAAACGAGAAGTTCTTGTTCGTGTCCCTGTGAACAAAATGGCAGCCCGTCCAGTAACTGCTGGGCATGGTTGCTCACTAGTAAGGCCTCGGTCACCTCACGTACAGCTCAAACCTTTCGCGCTATGTTTAACTGCACATTACCACATCAAAGGAGTTTCGCCGCGAAACGAAAGTGCCTTTCGCACCGCCGCTGGAGCAGGACGGCAGCCCGTCACGCACAACGTTCGGGGCTTGACTACGTCGTTTCTTGCAGTCACTTCACACACGAAACAACATAGTGTTTAACGCAATTGTGTGACGCGTCAAGCAATTGTCGGTATATCCTTGCCGCTCCGGTCGTTCCTCAGAATTCACATATCCGAATGCCCACGTCGCTTGCCGGTCAGCCCTACCACTCTGCGCAAGCGCCTCGGCGCGATCACTCATTGCTGCGCGCAAAGCTCTCCCATAACGTTGCGGAGACGTTGCATGAGCAGGAGCGCGCTGAAGGAATCTTGCCCGACGCTGAGCTACCGAGGCGGCTAGTCGACGTTGTCGTTGCGGGCGCAAGGCATTCGTGTAGCGCTGTTGTCGCGGCGATTTCATTCCTTTTTTTATTACTTGGTCGTAAAGAATAAAAGGCTGCGCTCCCCACCACAGCCTCATTCGGAAAGTGAGTGACCATGTTGGCGACATCACGTCTGAGAGAATGCGCGGAGGCACACAGCCTATGAAAAATCTAATTTGTATGAGAAATATCTGTGTCCAATATACACATATGAATCATACAAGATATAAGAACCATATAAAAACCACATAAGAACTATATAAGAACTATATAAGATACATAGAAACGTATAAGAACATACAAGAAACTTGTGAGAAGTTTCTTATACGTTTTCATATGTTTTTTATATGTTCTTATATATATATATATATATATTTTAGCTCTTTAATGGTTCTTATATGTTCTTATACATCTTGCATGATTCATATGTGTTCATTGGACACAATAAATTTCTCATGCAAATGGTTTTTCACTAGGGCACTAGATGGAGCCATATTGAGGAATGTACGAAAAATCGGAAGACGAACATAAAGGTTTTGGCGGCGGCACTACTCCTGGTAATAGATGTCATCGTTTTTGGCGAATTTTTCCTCGACGTATAGGGCCACTACAAGTAACAGGCGAAGGGCTACGTGTGTCACGAAGACACGTTCGTGCATTTTGGAAGGTGATCGACCGACCTCCTCTCCAAAGACACCTGTGCAAAAAAGACGGACCTCTTGAAATTCCTCGCCCGGAAAATGAGATCGGTGAAACGTGCGGTACGTTGCAATTATCGCGTTAAAGCCACATTCATTCATCGCCTGGCATCGCACGTCCTAGAGTAAAGGCTGGCTACTCTGGATAGTGCTGATATTTTAAAATAAACAAAGAAATACTTCTGTCTTTCTTTCTCCCTTGGTTTTGTGTGCGTCGTTATTCGAATAGCGCCTCCTAAGACCTGGGTCATTTCCGATATAGTAGTGAAGCCCGGAAGACTTTACAAACCATAAAGTGGCAAGTCATGTGAGAAAGAGCTAAGAGAACAGAGCCGACCTTCTTGCGCTTTGGCCATTCTCACACCCCACTGTTTCTGGGTGGGACGTAAAAACAAAATGAGTGATCAGTTTTACGTGAACCATTTCTCAAATGCGCCCACCGATATATTTCACAATAATTCGTTAAAAGAACTTGAAGTACAATTCTCTGAATACACCCTACTGATTGAACCCTATTGGGTGGCCCTTGAGAATTTATTTTATTCATTTAACATGAAGAATGTGACGGGACCATTTAACGAGAAATATTTGGTCACTCCAACCAACACGGGAAAAGTGGATGCCAGAGAAATAGTACGAATTGCCGCAAAGCAGGATTTCCTCCCGTTGGCGAAAAGCGCGCTGAGAGGGTTGTTTGCTCCCAAGGCGAATCGAGATCGAAAAAAAAATATATGACATAACATTTTTGCGAAACAGTGCTTTACCGGTGAAGCTTGCCAAAAAAAAAAAAAAAGTCGGATTCTCTGAAAATATTTTTTGGACCAGGCCAGACTATGGAAAACCTGCCTATATACGAAGAAGCGGCTTTTGATCACGAGGTTGAAATTGAGCTCTCGAGGTTTGAACATGCCATGACGCAGAAACGAATCGAAATCCTCGAGGGTTTCTATGAATCAGCGAAGGACCTAATTTATGCAATGAATAGCTCCTATCAATCTCCCCTCAAGCTCCCTCGGACAATTAGACTACTTCGTATGCCTGCATCAAAGCCATCGAGATACAACTACATCATAACTCATATTTAATGATCAATCCTGATTTACTGTACATGCCTGGATTTGGACAGAAGTGCATATTTATTCCGTTTGTTGTTGCAGATTGTAATGTACTATTCCCCCAGCAATTATATATGTTCCTTCTGATATCATAGAAGCAGAAAACTTCTGAGATCTGAAAGCGCCTCTCCTAAGATGTTTGTCTTTCTCTCTAACGAAAGAGATACGGAGTGATTTCTTACTCCTTCAACGTCTTGCAAATATAAGATAGTAAAATCGCAGAGGAAATCAGCACCATTTGTCTCGGTCTAGTTGGCGAGAAAGGGACCTAGATTATTTTTTGGACGGATCGGGTCGTGTCACCGTAAATCTTTATTTCAAGAATGCACGTAAAGTGTCACCCCCCCCCCCCCTGTTGTCTGGACCACTTCTATGATTCTGGAGAAACGCACTTGCCACATTTTGTATCAGGATGCTCGTTTCAAGTGGGGAGTGGGCTACTTCTGACATTTATTACAATCTATCGCCGGTCTTCACAAAAAGACTGGCCCCGTACCCTCAGTCTAAAACTCATGGTCACCGGCATGGACATTGCAGATCATGTCAGGCAGGTCTCTTCGCTGCAGCTCGCTGTTAGGAAGAGAATCGACTGAACATATCGAAGCACGAATGAAGAACTTCTGCGAAAGCTCGCGGATGGCGGGACTCATAAAAAAAAAACCTGACCTCCCAACATCGACCAGATTGAGGACGGCAGAAAAGGTGAAAGGTCGGGGACATTGTCGACATGTAGCAAGACTGGAGATATTTGTACCTTGCTGTTTGTTCACCAACGACAAATCAACTTTTTCTCGCTGCCGCCTACATTGTTAGCACTTGAAAAACTTGAATAATCCGAGTTTTCCCTCTTTCCACGACAACGTCAACGTCAGTTATACAATTTCTCAATCCCTTTGGGTCCTCACTTTTACGTTCTTAAATCTAGCTTCCTGTACATTCAAAGCGAAAATGGTGCATCCAATGGTGACCTTGCAAGCACCGTCGAAACCGACGGGACGATCACACACGGCAGGGTCATGCCAATTTCAGGTTTAAGGAAGCTCGCTCTTTCAATAATTGCATTTTTTTCTGAACCAAACGCTGGTAAGCCAATAAAAAAAAGATTCGCCTACAGCTCTTACCTCGATATTCTGCTACACTCGAATCAAACGAGCAAAGATAATGTTCTTATTGCGATTCGCTGCAAAAAGAACCAGTGAATACGTCGGAGGTATTGAACAATCCGACAGAGGCCACATGTCTCGCCGCTCGTTTCAAGCGCCCCAAGGGCTGGACCCTGAACGATATGTATGCCCCACGCTTTACAAACTTTTCCCAGCAAAAACAAATCTTCCTCTAAACGGTGGTGGCATTCGCTTAGATATTGCGACAATGTACTGAAAGTGTGTGACTCTTGGCAGATTTGACTGTTAAGGAAAACCACACTGTGCAACTCTCTCCCCTCGTTCTCTACATTCTAAGTGTGCAGGTGGCCCCAACGGTGCTCGTGGGGATCGAGTGACGAATGCTGTCTGTCCTCTTCCGCAACATACGAGCTTCAAGGCAGAGAGATCAAGACCACGACCGTTTCTGTCGGCGTGTGGCATATCCTTCTCGACGACCTCTATCCTCATCGTTTGTCGCCCAAGCTCGTAGTCACCTTCTTCAAGAGTGAAGATGTTTTTAGATAATTGGCAAGCACGACCACTTCAAACTTGAACACTTCAGTTTGAAAACTGCCGTTTTAGATGTCGGCGGCTCACCACACACGATTTTTTTTCAGTCCAGATCTCTATGTGAAAGCATGCATGAGGTTACAGCATGGTCTCAATAAAAAACACGTCCCGTTTCCTAAAGGTGCCTTCTCAAAATACGCTTTCTTGCCTACAGCAACTTGACTCCCGAAAGAGAGAAGGGCAGATTTTGTGCCCGATCATTACAGCAAACGTGAAATTCACCCCGACTATCAGGCAAGTATTAACTAAAACAACTAAAGCCGTCACGATTCCCCTCATGTCCGAGACGCCTCACGTTTTGCAGATTAACAATGATATAAGAGTCAAATTCGCCAACTAAGAACACGGAAGAATATGAATTCTGCCCGGTTTTTTCAGGGAGCCAGTGTACGCGTTCCGTTGTTTTTTGGAACATTTTAATGTCACTAGATATGTCGAGAGGCGCCTACGCCAAGCCTGTTACGTTGTTAACACTGCGCCGAAGTCATCTTCCGGCGAACAGTGGGTTATATCTCTTGTTACCCCAAAGTGGCACGCTCCTAATTGATTTGACACTTTAGTGATGTTTCCGATACAAGGGAGGCAATATCAACGGATTTATTGGAAACGTTACCAGTTATGATTGCCTGAAGCTGAGCAGGTTGGTTATTCATGCTTGTGGGATATGCCAGCTGAACAAAGGAAAAAATACACACGACAGAGAGAGAGACACAAGGAACATATCACATGCACTCCGCTGGACTAACAACCATTTACTGAATATCATCTTTTCCTTCGTCGACTTTCATTTAATGGATGACTTCTTTTTTCCTTCGTCGACTTTAATTAGTGCCTAGATTATTGCCGCTTAGAGGTTACCAGTTACCTCTAAGCAAAAAAAATAAAAAAAAATAAAGGATTTTTGTTACAGAATTGCGACTTCTACTGTTCATATGTTGGTGCGCGCCCCTGTTCTGCTATATCACTTCGAGAATGGTTAAAATGCTTGCGTCCACCAATTACAAACAAAACGATTCACTAATTTTTGTGGTAGTCCGGAAAGTTTTCCTGCCTCATCGTTAGGAAGGTCCTGCTGCTGTGCTTCGTAAAGAGCATGTAAAAAAAAACTGAAATATATTTAATATCTTATTACATTCACTCTTCTATGTATACAGCGAAAAGACTACAATAGAAGGGCTAAAAGGACACAGACGTCATTCACACTAGCATTGGAAGGAAAATCTTAAAGGGCATAAAGGCACAATTGTGTGCAGGTTACACATGCCAGTTTCACACAATCTATTTGGTTACTTTCCGCTAAAAAAAAATATTCGTACACATTGGTATATATAATGTACGAAATTTGTTTTCTGAGAACATCACCAAATGGATATGTGAAATTGACGTGTGTAACCTTTTTGGAAATGTTTGATGTGTACAATTATTTCTTTATGCCCTTTAAAATTCCCCTTCCAATGTTAGTGTGAATGACATCTTACGCTCTTTGAGTCCCTTTTTGTAGAAGTATCTCGCTTTCTACATCAGGTATGAATGTAATGAAATATAAAATCATTTTCAATTCCGTGTTTGTATTTGTTTTTTTATTATTAAATATTACAAAGCATTGCAGCAGGACATCTCTAATGCTGAAGCGGGAAAATCTTTATGCACTAGAACAGCAACGAATTGATCATTACGTTCGTAATCGCAGGACGGAAACTTCTTAATGCATTCTTGCAGTGGTATACTATAACAGAGGAGCGCACCGCCATATAAACAGTAGAGGATGCAGATCTGCGACAAAAATCTTTGAAGTATTTCTTGGTGTAGAAATTGCTGGAAACGTCTCCAAAAAGTCGTAGAATCCGACCTGTACAGGACTCATGCCGAAATTGTCAAAATAATTATTAGCCTTCACTCTTTCGATGCACCCAAAGAAGATAACCTTGTGTCAGCCGGAAGTTGACCTCGGCGCGTGCTAACTATGGAAAGGCCCGCCGTCGGCGTCTCTCGACCAATCTGGTCGCAGGCATCATGTGCCAGCGAAACTTCAGGAACGCGAACACTGGTTCCCTGCGTAGAATTCATATATGTCTCTTCCTCTCAATTTGCGAATTTGACATATCTATCCTTTTTAATCTCCAAAATGAGAGGCGTCTTGAAAAGTGGAGAGTCGTGGCGGCTTTAGACAATTGTTGCTTGAAAATCAGGGCGAGCCTCACGTTTGCTGGAAGGATCGAGCACAAACTCTTTTATTCTTTGTAGGGGTTCAAAATGTAGTAAAGAAGCAAAGCGTCGTTTGAGAAGGCGCGTGTAAAAAACGGAGCGTCTTTTCGATTGAGACGATGCTGGAAGCTCCTATAAGCGTTCATACTGAGATCTTTATTGAAATCAAAATGTTCCATCTGTTGTGATGCACCGACATCTAGAACGGCAGTTTTCAAATTGAAGTTTTTGAACTTGAAGGGGTCGTGTTCGGAACTTCCTGAAAAGCTTCGCCGTTGCACGAAGGCAGCTACGTGTTTGAGCTGCACCCGATGAAGATAGAGGTCGTCAAGAACTGGTGCGACACGCCCGGAGAAGCGGTTTTTAATCTTGATCTGTAAGCCTGAAAGCAGGTAGGTCGTGCGAGAGGATGCAGACATTCTCTCGACTTCCACGAGCACCGTTATGCCTACTTGCACACGTCCAATGCAGAGAACGAGGCGAGAGAATTGCACAGCGTGATTTTCCTTAACAGTCGAACCTGCCAACGTCGAAAAGTATCGCAATACAAGGCAAATGAAAACTCCGTTTTCAAGCAGTATATTTTTCGAGAAAAATTTGTAAAGAGTGGGGCGTACATATCGCATAGGGTCGAGCCCGCAGTTTGCTTGAAACGAGTGGCGAGACCTTTGGCCTCTGCCGGAATGTCCACCTCTCCGACGTATTCATTTTGTCTTCTTCGAAGATCATCGCAGGAGAGCACGATTTCTGCTCGTTTGATTCAAGTTTAACAAAATATCAAGATAAAAGCGGTAACCGTAGTTTTTGTACTGTTTTACCAGCGTTTGGTTCAAATAAACGTGCTGATATTGAAAAAGCGAGCTTCCAAAAGCCTGTATGGGCATGACTTTGCCGTGTGTGACCGTTCCGTCGGTAGCCACGGTGCTTGCGGAATTCCCATTGGCTCGCACGATTTTTGCTTGCATGTGCAGGAAGCTCAATTTCAGATCGTATAAGTGAGGACCCATGGAGGGGACGTGAAATTATATAACTGACATTGGCGTCGTTGTGATGACCAAAAATACTCGAGATATAAAAATTATTTAAGGGAGAACGATGTAGGCGGTAGTGAGATTCTGACTGCGGTACACAAACAGGATTGTTCGTGCAAAATAAAATTACCTCCTCTCATCATACGTCTAGAAAAAATCTGCGACCATTCGCCTTTTCTGCCCTCTGCAATCTGAGCGTGGTTGGGTCAGCTTTCTTTTATGGGTGCCGCCACCCGAGAGCGTTTGCAGGTGTTCGTTTCTTGTTTTTGGATAGGTCCGACCGATTCGGCAGGGCTCACCCCGCAGCGATGAGCCCTGCCAGACACGATCTACAATATCGATACTGGTGTTCACGAGATTTCGTCTGAGGTTCGGGGTACCAAGTAACTTTTTTCTTAAACAAGTAATGTTTTTAGTTACTTTTTGGAAAAGGAAGGAGTAACGTGCTTAGTTGCTTTTGAGGCTAAGTACCGAGAAATAGTATTTCGTTGTACCACAACATGTAAACAGCCTCATTGAAATCCTAACTCGAGTATGCGTGTATTAGGAAAAATTCAGATGGGCACCCCGAAAAACAACTAAACAGTATGAGAGTATAGCAAATCTATCGCTGAACACGTCAGTTAAACTCTACAGATGGGAATGGCATTCACCCAGAGGACAAAATAATGTTCGTTAATTGAACCTTCAGAACCGTGTACAGACTGAATGAAAACCCGGAGGTCGCCAACGAGGAAAGTCACAAAACCCATTGTCAACTTCGAACTTTAGAAGCAAAGAGATCAAGAGAGAGGGGAATCCCAGATTCACCAGCTCTTTCTAAAGCTTAACACTGCCGTTCCTTCGAGCGCGTCTGTAGAACGACTTTTCAGCGCCACCTGAAATAAAGCGGGTAATATAAGTGATAAATGAATCGAGAGGCAGCTACTGCTTAAATTAAACGACTATCAAAAAAAAAAAAACACGAAACAAAAGCAGTTGTGTCTTTGCAGTGAAATTCACGAAAAATTAATAACTCTTTAGTTTTGAGGTAAAGTAACGCGTTCCTTTTGAGAATCAGTAGCGAGTAACCTATTTAGTTACTTTTTTAGTAACGTGTAGATATCTGTTTCGGGGCTATTCGTTTTTAAAGACGGACATTGCCCTGTGATAAGTGTCGAAGTGTAGCCCACTCCCCAATTGAAACAGAGGTCCCGTCCAAAAAATGTGGCAAGTGCCTTTCTCCAGAACCGTAGAAGTGGTCCAGACAACAGAAGGGAGACATTACGTTGCATTTCCATACATGAAGAATTTCGGTGACACGTCTTGACGCAGAAGCGAATCGGAATATCGCCTCAAGCTCCCTCGGACAGGTAGACAGCTTCGTTTTAATCCCTATATCAAAGTCGTAGAGCTACAACTACATCTTAACCGATATGTAATAATCAATCCTGATTTATCGCAGATGCTTGGAGGTAGATTGGAAGAGGTGGAAGATATAGGATATCACTTCGTTTCTTTTTGTTACAACGAAGGTCAAGACTATAGAGAGAGTTACTTTCGCATCTCTGTTTTGTTTCTATGATATCCAGTACGCATATGTAATTGTTGGGGAATACTGTCACGTCACGATCCGCCATGGAAACGGAAGGAAATATACCCTCTGTCCAAATCCAAGCATGTACGATAAATCAGGATTGATCTATTACATATACGTTATGATGTATTTGTAACTCGACGACTTTCACATAGGGATTAAGACGAAGCTGTCTACTCGTCCGAGGGAGCTTGAGGAGACATTTGGATTTGTTTTTGTACGTCATGACGTGTTTAACCCTCATTAACCCAATTTCAACCTCATGACCAAAAGTCGTTTCTTCTTTGACTACGGGCCGCCCTTCCACAGGCTAACCCTTTCCAAAAATGTCCTCAGCAAATACGAACTTTCTAAACCAGCTGGAGCTCATCCGTAAAGCATTTTTTCAGTAGAAATGTTTGGTAACGTTTTTTTTTATCGAAACTCCCTTTGGGTGAGAAGAGCTCTCAGTGCTTTTTTCAGTGACGGGAGAAAATCCTGCTTTGCGTCAATTCTTATTACTTTGACGGCATCCACTTTCTCTACGTCGGTTGAAGTGACCAAGTATATATCATTGAATTGTCTCGTCACATTGCTTATGCTAAATGAAAAAAAATTCCCCAGGGCCGCCTTATAGGTTCATTTAGTAGGATAAGTTGAGACAATTGTACGTTAAATTTTCTTAATTTATTATCGTGAAAATATCGCTCGAGGCATTTCAAAAAGTGGTCCACGTAAAACTGATCACTTATTTTGTTTTCACGTCCAACTCAGATGTATTAGGAGATTAGGAATGATCAAAGCGCAAGGAGGTCGGCACTTTTCTGTTCGCTCTTCCTCACATCAGTTACCCTTCTCTAGTTTATTCGGAAGTTCCAGAGAAAATAGGGGCTCTGCGAAAATCAAAGATAGCGGTCAAGAGGGTGATCGGTTCGCCGCGGACATCAAAGTTCATCGAAATCGACGTGTGCTGCTACAGATAATTCTTTGCGATCGACTTTAGCGATCGACTACCTCCTCAACTCCCACCTCCTCAACTCCCCTCTTGCCTGCTACTCCTCCGTCCGAGCGGCGTCGCCGTCGCCGTCGGCGGTACCAGGAAGTCACGTGACTCTCGTGACGCCACGTGACCCTCGTGACCTCACGGGAGTAACGTGACGTCACCGGGGCCACGGGACCTTGTGGAGGCCACGTGACCTCACGGGAACATGTAACGTCACGGTGGTCACGTGACCCCACGGGGGTAATGTGACCTCACGGCTACGCCGACGGCGACGACGACGACCGCTCAAGCCGGAAGGGCGCCTAAGAGCTGCGCTTTAATCAACACGACCACGCCCTCATTCCCCGTATTGTTTTCTTTAACAGTCCGAAACATCTGAGGGGAATGGTGCTGAAGCTTCCCCCCCCCCCTCCCATCCCGTTTTCCCTCCTCCGACGCCAATGGTATGTGTAGAACGCACCTCGACCTCGAGTTGTGTCGGCTTCTGTGCTTTTTGCTTGGTGTTTATGCTGTCCAGGAAAATAAACCTCCAGAGCAATTACAAACTAAACTTACTATATGCCAGCGTCACTCGGGTGGCACTGGATCGGATTACTACCAGCGTGCAAGGGGTAGGGAGGCAGTATTCTAGATCGCTTCAAGGTTCTTTCGCCCCTGGCCGTTTCGAACTAGATGAGTATTATAAAACAGTGCGTTCATGTAATCACTACTGCGTGATGCATGTTAAAGACAACCCCGGGCTGGCGGTCACAATCACTGATCTATGGTCACACGTCACTCTGCACTGGCAAATATTCCAGCACATCCGGGACACTCGTCGTCTCATTTAATTGCCTGACCAACTTCGCGCTGTCTAAATATCACACCCGAACTTTTCTAAACCTGATTTCGAGAAAACTAGTGAGGCGTGAAAACATTAGTTGACACTCAAACTGTGGAGGAGCATGGAAACCTTGCTTCGAACTTTGCGCACTTGGACTTAAAAAAAGCTGGAAATGTCAATATTTTTTTTAAATTTATCCTTCAACGAGAACTTTTGGACTTTTCGAACTTCATGTACAAAAAATCGTAATCGTCTAATTTTCAGAACTCTTATGTGTATACAAATTCCAAGCATTAGAGTTTTTCGAATTTCAAGTCAAAGAAATCTGAAACTTTTCGAATTTTCGAACTTCAGATTCAAAGAGATTAAACATGTTCGAATCCCTCGAAATTCAAGTAAGGAAAGTTCGAAATCTTCGACTTTCCCGAATCTCACGTAAAAAAAAGATATCCGAAATAATCGATCCCGAACTGTTAGAAAGCGTAAAAACTTCGAACTTTCCGAGTTTGAAACTTCACGGAGATCGAAAGTTGCAAACTTTTCTAATTCGAGCCTCGGCACGGTCGAAAATATCGAATTTTCTTGAATTCGAACCCCAGTTCGGTTTGAAAGTATCAAAACCTTTCGAATTCGAACCTAGGATGGTTCGCGACATCCCTAGTCAAAACAGCACAAGTTCAAGTCACTAGCGGGTTATTTATTGAATATGCTCGAAACGGAGCGAACTCATGATTCCGCAGCGACAGCAATTCGACAAACACGTGTCTCCACTTTCCATACGCAATAAAAAAATCCTTATAAAACAAACGCAGTCAATTGCAAATTGCACTCGAAGAAGCTCGCCAGCTGCAAAGATTACCATGCTAAGCTTTCAAACAAAAGCGATGGAGCGAAGCTGGCCGGACCGTTACGCGTACGGACTCAAATCAACGATAATGTGTCTGTCATTCATATAGCGTATACTTACATTTGTTACATCCAAAATCAAGCAACGTCTAACCCGCCTTTGTTGTCAGAATTAATCTTCAAAATCTGCATGGGAGCAGTCAAAAGTAGATTCACTTGGGCTAGTTGGTGATACATTGTGGCGACTGAAAGCGCTAAAAAGACTAGTACCAGTAAAAGAAGACACACACACCAAGAGCACAGTTGACCATCCGTCGAAAGTGACAACTTTCGTTCAGGGCTAGAGCATTCTCGTCAACCGAGGAGCACCGACGATGATCACGTCAACTTTTACGTTTTTACGGCCACTTTCACGTCTGAAGGCAGCTTCGTGAGAATCATCCACCACCGAGCACACACAGACCACGAACAAAACGTTTTCAGTTCCAAGTATGGAGCACAGCTTCTGGCAGGGAAAACCCACGCCTCTGGGCCGAACAATCTCCGTCGAGCGGCGGACCCGGTCACGGGCGGACGCAGGCCGTGATTTCCTCGGCGTGTTGTTACCACGTGGGGTTTAGTTGCGCATGACGTTGCCCGTTTTTCGTACTATCGATCTGTAATAGTAGTTATGGCGGTGTATGTCGGCCTCCGTAACCTACGTTCCGAGCCTGCACAAAAAGAAAATCAACCTCTTTTCGTTTCTGAGGTTGGCCGCCAGGAGGGCGACATCCTAGTTGGAATCTGCGAATAAAGTCTTCCAGGCTGCGTTACTAGACCAAAGGGGACCCAACGCTAAGAAGGCGCAATTGGAATGACGACGTACACAAAATGAAGGGAGGTAGAGAAAAATACGTTTTGTTTGTTTACTTCTAAATATCCACGGTGTCCAGAGTAACCAGCCTGTAGCTGAGGAGGACCGATTTCAGACAATAAATGAAGGAGACTTTAACGCGATAATTGCAACGTACCACACGTTTCACCGTCCTCACTGTCTGGGCTAGGAATTTCAAGAGGTCCGTCGTTTCAGTACAGGTGACTTTGGAGAGGAGGTCGGTCGACTACCTTCTGAAATGCACGAAGAAGTCTTCGTGGCGCGCCCAGTCCTTCGCCTGTGACTTGTTGTGCCCATAAACGCGAAGGACGATATTAAAAAAGGTAGGATATACGCCTTAGAAAGGGAATTCAACAAAAACAATAAGATAAAAAAAGGTTTTGGGCCGTCGCCAAATTGCCTTGATGTTCGTCTTCCGATCTTTTTTACGTTCCTCAATATGGCTTCATCTAGTATGTGCATCCGAGCATTGACTCAAACGTGATGTCGCCAAAATGTTGACTCGCTTCCGGATTGATCGCTGCGGCGTAGTAGCGCGCCCTTATATTCTCTTACGATGAAGAAACAAAACGAAAAACATTTAGAATCACCGCGAACACAGAGCGACATGAATACCTTAAATAACCCTTCAGAGGAGCGAGAAGGAAACGAGGACGTTGGGCCGGACTGGGCCCGAGCGCGAGCTACATTTTTTCTATCGGGGATTTTCGTTTGGAGCGGGGATATGTGAGTAACGCAGTTGACTGTGATTAAATTAGTGTATTTTTCTTGTAGTCATCAGCGCCATCAGCTCAAAGGTTTCGACATTTTAGTGCCGAAACCCGGAATCAGGACTGTACGATGTGCCAGACGCGAAGGTGTCGCAAGCGTTAATGTAACGAGGCTACAGGACCAGAACACCATTCAGCATCGAGAACGCAAGGGACCATAACGACGCTACCGTGGATAGGCTGAAACAGCAAGCGAAACGCCCTGCTGTCATGAAACCTGGTGGCGCGGGAGGGCGCTCTCTTTAGTCGTGGACAGACCCTTGTGACCTAAGCAAAGCTTCTAAGCGTGGAGCTCAGGAAGAGCCGCCCGGCAACTGAGGTTTCGGCGACGCCGTGTTTTCTTGGAAGTGGGCGGAGAGGTGAACAACCTGGGGAACGGGGGGCGCGTCTGTAATTGGGGAAGAGAGCGAGAGACGCTGCCTACCCGGCGCCGGGAAGAAAAGACGGGAATGAGAGAGGAGGAGACTCCAAGAGGGCAGAGGCAGGAGGTTGGAAGAGAGTCGACCGGGCGAGTTTGATGGAGGAACATCGAGAGAGATTTGAGATACTGAGATTGAGTCGAGGGAGCCGATGAGAGGTTGAGAGAGACAGAGAAAGAGAGAGTTATATATAGGAGCAGCGACCGCGGAATTCTAGAGAATGAACTGTACTTTTGTTTATATTGTAAATATTAAGTAAATACAACGCATATTAAGCCAGTTATACTCTAAGCGTCACCGTCCTGGCATCACCTACGGAAAAGAGGAGCACCGTGAGCGACAGTGGAATCCCCGGGCATCGGCAACAGCAAAGCGACAGCGGGCGTCAACGATAATATCATCACACCTGCGTT
>JAZHYW010011639.1:0-28674 GCA_037355805.1 Ixodes ricinus
TGGGACAGCTTGCGGTGTTTCTTTAACATTTCGTTCGCACTTTTTAACCCATTGCTGGAATTTTGAATATAGAATGTTTAGGAGGATATCTATTTGATTCTCGGAATAGTTTGATTGTGTCCAATATTGAAACCATGTTTCTTTCTGAATATAGTCAAATAATTTTAAGTATCCTTTTTGTGTTATTCTTTTCTTTCTCTCTGCTGATTGTTGGGCTAATTGAAATGAAATGATTTGGTGATCACTGAGGGATTCCTCATCTAAGATGTTCCACTGTTCTATTGAGTTTTTTAATGTTTGAGATACTAATGTTAAATCAATCCAACTCCTACCGTTCGCTGTAGAAAAGGTAGGAGCCGATTGGGAGTCATTTAAGATAATAAATTCATGAGCAATGACAAAATTCCCCAGTTGCTCTCCTCTTTCATCTGTTATTTCTCCCCCCAATTTGCATTTTTTGAGTTAAAATCACCGCCTATGATTATTTTGCTATCCTGTATCGTGTCTAAAAGACTCTCGAGTCGAACCAAATAATTCAATAAAGATGCAGATGGTGAAATGTATACACAAATAATTGTTATTGATAAATTACGAAATGTACATTGTAATGCTACGAGATCTGGTTCTAATTTGATGGGGAAAATTGAACATGTTTTATCTTTAACTATAATAGCGCACCTCGAACCGGTTGTTGAACAATAGACAGTATCACTTATTGGTATACCTAATATTTTGTTATTAATTATGTAGGGCTCTTGTATTAGTATAAAATTAGTTTTAAATTCAGTATACTTTGAAACTAAGTTGTTTGTTGCAGCTTTCGATTTACCTAAATTTAATTGTAGAAATTTTAAGTTATGTTCCATTGTTTCTGTCTAATGATCAAAACCGACTCTAAGTTGCAATTTATTGTGGATAGTCTGTTAAGGATTGGAGGCGAGCCACATGGAATGCCAGAGTTCCACATGCGCTCGCTCCGAAAGGATGATTATCATTTATTTTTCTGTTGCTACAAGCCCTGCATTTGCCATCTTCATATCTCTTAATTTGGCACTCAGTGGGGGGTGGTTTCCTGCACAGATGGTGCAAAACACCAATCTGGAGGAGCACTTCGCCACTGTGTGTCCATATGAAGCGCATTTGCTACATCTAGGGACATAAATGTTTTCGTTGATTGTACACGATGTCCATCCCAGGTGGAGTTTATTTCTTTCCTTTATCTTGGGGTAGACCGCCGCTCGTACCTCAAAAATATGGGTCATGTTGCCCGACCTTTCCTTGAAGGTGGTTCGGTGTGTAAAGTCTTCTGGTGCTATGTCAAGACCCTCGTTCTGATTGTTGATGGTGGTCAATAACTCCGCAGGCAGGATGTCCGGGTCAACTCCGGACACCCTGAACTGCGGGTTTCGTTTTGTGGGTTTACGTAACACAAATATGTCCTTTGTGCTCGGGTGTTCTTCTATTGCTTGTAGCAGCGTTTCTAATTCTTGTGCTGAGTCTGATTGGGCGGCTATGCCCTCCCGAATCTCTTTCAGAGATACATCGGTCAATCCCAGAGTTTGTGGATTAAAGTATCTTTTGAGGATCACTTTAATGTCGCTTGACGCGTTTGGAGTTGGAGTCCGTAAGTATATCAACAGCGCGTGCTTCGGTCTTGAAGGAAGAGCTGTCGCTGTGCCGCCCTGCGGACGCGAGTCACCCGGGACAGCGGCCAGTGGAACCGCGGCCGTTCCGGTCGTGCCCCTGCGCCGCGCGACTCCCGCTGCCCCGAAGCCTCCGCGCCAGCCCGTCCGCGTAGCACGTCTGCATAGCTATATACACGTTCCCGCTCTTCTAGTTTCGCTCTTAGGACCTCCATTTCCGTTCCTTGCTTCGCACAAATTGCTACCATCTGTGCGAAGCCCTGGAGGATTTGACTGGCAGTATCTTTTGTTATGCGTGTCTTCTCATCGCTCACTAACTGGATGATGCTTTGATGGATCTTCAGCATTGTATGCTGGACATCCATGGCCCCGATGTTTGGTGGGCCATTTCCGTTCGCGTCCGATTCGTTTTGCGCCATTGGTGTTATAATATTATAATCCTGTCTGACTAAGAAGAACAGTTGAGTTGGTGTCGGAATAGAATTAAGATTCGAGAGTCTCCACTCGTTTAACACTGAACTCAACACTGAAACAATGAACTCAGACTTCAATTCCAGGCAAATTAAATTAGAAAATATGTTGAATTTGGTATTGTCAGGATCGCTAAGGTCTTAGGAACCTTATCGTCTTATTCCGTTTAATCAAAATTAGCTAGGGGATGTTAAAAATTCAATTGGATCGATACAGCTCACCGGGGGGCAGCAATACAAGCCTGCACAGCAGACTCAAGTCCGGAACTGTGAAACTATGAGCTGGATGCCCCCCTTGAGTTCGGCCATCAGCGTGGTACGTGGTTTTAATAAAGTGATTCTAAGCGGCCTATTGAAAAATTGTAAAAAGAGTGTTCCACACCTCTACATGTCCGACATTCTCCGTGCGGCATTCACCGCATCAGCATGCACTGGTTTGTAATATTTCTGTTGCATCCGGGACCCCTGTATATCGTTCTTTTTTTTTCTTTTTTTTAAACACAAGTTAATTTTGTTATTGCACGTTTTTCCTCTAACAAAATAAAACTCAAAATTGAAGTTGTAATAGAAAAATATGTTCTAACTCACTATATTTTGACGGCAACTTCAGCAACCACGTAGGCAGAGAGGCAGCAAAAAGAACCTGACACGAAAATTAATGTTAAAAAAATTCCGCTACAGATATTATAAACACGCTTTGCGAACATCCTGCAGCTGCTGGACAAATGCGCATCGCTGGTAAATGTTAGAAGCATCAATAAAAACTATTGTCTGCCTGAAGTTCATACTTCAGTCTCATTGAATTCCAAACGGTCCTCTTCTGTTCTAACATGGTTTAGCCAAGCGTGAACTGAAAAGCTACCATAAGCAATCACACGACCATATCAGGGCTGTTCGTCTTAGTAAGAAATCCAAGTGATTCTCTGCTTTTCGTGGACTGCTTTCATACCGTTGCGAACATCCAAACAATCAACTTTGTTTCCATATCAGCAAAGAACGTAACGTTATTTTTTAAAGTCACTGACCATTGCTTAAACGCATAGCTGAATCTGAAGCGAAAGAATACCGGAATGGATCACATAGTAAGTGCTGGATTGTCGGGTGCTTCCCCCACGTTCCCAAAATCACCACATTGCCATGGTTATATGTCCCAACAATTAAATAATCGGTTTATCATTCACATAGTTACATCAAATCAGAATGTTTTAGGACTCATAATAAGAATGCTTGTGACCTATAGTTCATGTCTTCCTTCTCATACTCATTACGTTTAGTCGAAATATCTGCGTGAAGAAAATGAACAGAATTCACATTCACATTCTGCTGCCTATAGGCTAACCTTGCAAAGGCGGGCCAAATCGCTCCTGCAAAAACCACACATCGCAAAAAAAAAAAAAGATTTAATGCCATAGGGGTCGTAGCCAAAGGCGAATTAAGGAAAAGTATAGGCATTCAGTATAATTGGGTAATTATTTAATAATAATTAATTAAGGTTTCACTTATAATTTTAATCGTATGGTTTTCATTAGATACTTGATGCGGATCATCTAAAGCTGCCAATTACACCCAATTTAAAAGGATAGAAGGCACGCGCAGAGTTTTATAGCGGTCCGAAAAAAAGTGTTTAATTTAGACGTGTGTCGAGGTTTCGGTTTCTTATGTGAGCGCATGCATCCTGCGTCATCAATCCCGCTCACCGTGGCAAAAACGCGCAATCCACGCGTGACGCGTATCGGAAATAGATGGGCTATATAAGACAGCATCTGGACTGCACATGAGGTTTGCCTTTTTGACGTCGGTGCCATCGTAAAGACGCACCTTTATGGGCGATGCGTGGCGGCCCACACACGTTGCGCGTCTTGGTCACGGGGGCGAAATTGCTGATGCGGAGATGCACTCCGATAAGAAAGCGTAACCTAGAAACGCGTCCAAGTTGAGCAATTTTTTAGAACACCGTAAATTGCTGCGCGTTCCCAATATCATTGCCCTATAGCTGAACTTAGTAGTTTCGGAGAATAAACATCAAGTTTATAAGTGAAAGGTAATGAGTCAAGTTAAAGTTAACGAGTCAAAATTTGATTACAAAAGTATCTAATTGCGGAATTATACTGAATGCTAATAATTTTAATTGACGTGCCCTTTGGGACAGACCACTACGGTATCATCCCTATTTCTCTGCAATGTGGAGCTCTTACAGGAGAGAATTAGTTCGCGTAAGTTTTGTCCCTTTTCTGCTTCGGAAGACGGTATTCGCACAGTTGGAGAGTGCTTTCTTCGATTGGGAAATTGGGGACACCATGACGCCAATGCTAGGTTGAACAAACACACTGCGATAAATGAACTAACGCGTAAATAAAATACACATGTTTATATTGTTTTGTTTGCTGGTCTAAATTTCATAAAGAAATTTTCGAGCACTGCAAGCAATGGCTAGACGAATCGTTGCAATTTCCGTCTTGTAGAACAAGGTTCCTTAAACTGCGGCGCATTTGAAATGGAATAGGGCACGTAGCTATTTTTGGTTCACTAATACCCCCCCCCTCAAAAAAAAAAGAACTACTATAGTCGGCGTTTTCTTCACGTTTGATTTTTTAACATCAGAACCAAACCAGTATAATTTTTGACACATTAACTGCTTCGCACGAGGGCTGCAGTCGTCGCGCTGATTAATTTTCAGTCCTTTATAAGAACATCTTTAGAATCCTCATTTGCGATTTGCAAACATGACACCTGTAGATACTTTTAGACTACACTAAATAAATTTGATAAAATATACGAATCCAAAATAGTGAACGATATCGTCTAGGGGTGTAATGTGATGCGCAGATAAATATTTATATCCTGTAGTTTGTCTGGAATGTACTCTAATGTAACCATTTAAGCAGGGATGACATATACGCCAGCGCATTTTTGCTCCAGGTGAGTTTACTACACTGGCTTGGCAGCTCAAGCGTATGCACCTTAATGGCCTTGAAAGTAGTTTGTCTAAAAATCCTAAAGAATTTGGAGATGCGCGAAACAACACCTTCGTGAAAAGAATTTGGACATTTGCCTTCGTGATGGTGCTGGATACAAATCCTTACCAGCTGAAGTAGCAAATCGTTTTGCTGACTTTTTAGCTCTTACTACTTGCCTCTGCCATTAAGTAATATTAATACCTTGGGTGTAGAACGGGATAACTTTTTGTCTTCTTTTGCTGTCCACATTAATGATATAATCAAAGCAATAGATCAAACGAAATTGAAATTTTCTGCGGGTATTGATGGCATACCCACTTTTATTACCAAGGGTTGCTGTGCTATATTTGCCCCTGTTCTGTGTCAGATTTTCAACTTATCACTAAAACAATGACTTTTTCCTGAGCTCTGGAAGTTCGCCGTTGTTGTCCCTGTATTAAAAGGAGGTGATTCTTGTTTAGCTAGTAATTATCGTCCGGTGTCATTATTATGTGGATTTGCGAAGGTTTTTGAGAAAGTAGTTCATAAGAGTGTTTATTTTTACCTGAACACGATGATATCTGATGAACAACATGGTTTTTTAAAAGGTAGGTCTGTAGAGTACAATTTGTGTTCGTTTTTGAGTTACACTGCTCCAACAGTTACTAATAGAGGTCAAGTTGACGCCATCTACCTAGACATGTCTAAAGCATTTGACTGCGTTAGGCACGAGTTAATGTTGAGCAAGCTGGCCTCACATGGTTTCAGCCCGCATTTGTGTAGATGGGTTTATAGCTACTTGTGTGATCGTCGCGATTCTGTTCGTGTCAATGTCATCTACTCCGAACAGTTTATTTTAACGTCTCGCGTGCCGCAGGGCTCAATTCTTGGCCCGCTCTTGTTCCTCTTGTTTGTGAATGACATTGCTTATTGTGTTAGCAATGCTAACATTCTCCTGTTTGCTGACGATGTTAAGTTATTTTTAAGTGTGAAGTCACTATCCGACTGCTCTCTTCTCTAAGCTAATCTAAGTCGTGCAATCCAAATCAATGGTGTCCAATCCAAATCAATGGTGCTATCCAGGAAGCGTGATGTTATTTGTTTTTAATATTACATTGATGGCGTATTATTTCCTCCAGTCTCCTTTATCAGGTACCTTGGAGTGTACATTTACAGCTCACTTTCTTTCAACAATCATGTCTTCGTTACAGTAAATGCAGTGTTGAGGACGTTAGGAATGATTTCAAGAATTTGTCGTCAATTTTCAACTCCCCGTTGCTTGCTACTCTTATTTAAGCCTGCAGTTCGATCGCGACTGGTGTTTGCCTCAGTCATTTGAAATTCATTGACTCTGTCGCAAGAGCTAGCTATCGAAAATGTGCAAAAGCGAATGGTAAAAATTTTATATGACCACTACATCGGAAGGATATGTTTTTATCACTACGAAACATTGCTTCGTAAATTTTTGCCGCATAAATTGGCCTTGACAAGGTAGTACAGGGATTGTTTATTCCTTCACAAAGTTGTTCATGGCAGGGCGAATTCGGCGGCTTTATTACAAACTAATGAGTTTCACGTTCCCTCTCGCCCGAGCCGAAACATTTCAACTTTTTATGCATCTTGCTTGTCCGCTATAATACCATTGTCAAGGTTACAAATCGCATTTGATTCAAAGAAATTTAACATCGACATCTTTTTATCCACTGAGGAGTTTATGTCCAATCTACGTGACTGGATGTCTGTGAACTAATCAATAATCAATTTTTGCATTATGATAATGTTGCATGACTTTTATTGATTTTACTTTGTTGCTTCCTGTATTTTTAGGTTTTACTCCATGTATGTTTAGTGCACCACACTCTAAACCAGAGGTTTTTGTGGGCACGAGAAAAATAAAACAATTTATTATTATTATTATTATTAATATTATTATTGTATTCAAATATTATATGCATTGCTTAACTTGTGTGATAAAACTAGTCATATTTACTGAGATAACATGAGATTTAATCCTCCTTTCGTTTCAATTTTTAACATTACTTTAAATATCTTTATTTTTTAAATATATCTGTGTCGCACGATTGTACAATTGAAATTCTACCTGTTTCTGTGACCGCGTCTTCTCCAGTTCAGTGGGATACTAAGTTGGTTACTGTAGGAGCAACCAATTGGGAACCTGTTGCCGGACTAATCCGGCTGTGAGGTGAGGTACCCCAAATAAGACAGTTATTTGCAAAACATATTTTTCGCGATTTTATGAACTTGACAATAAGAAAACAAAAACAAACAAAAAAAAACAATGTAAACCCGAACTTTAGAAATGTGTGCATTATGGGTTTCTTGATCCTCGAAAAATGAATTTCCCAAAAAGTTCCGGAGTTAGGGTTCGCTTCTGATTTTTCAGATTTATCGGAAAGTCTTTGAGCCTCAATCCCCGAGCAGACGTCAGAGTTAAAGGGACCCTGAAAGGGTATTTATGCTCACCGAGGTTTTAACTTATACATGACATATGAGAGCCCAACTGCCCAGAACAGAAGTTTCAGCTCGAAATTTGGTATCTTTCCACCCGAAAACCGCCGATTGAAAACTGGCCGGTTCGAGCCGCGCTCACTTTCTTCTCCGTGGTCACGGGCCGTTTTCTAAGGTTTAGACACGGCCACCAAATTTAATCAAAGTCGTGGGTCATTGAAGGCACACACTAAATACTAAAAAAATAAAAATATATGAAACCCATTTTTGTGGTTTATAAAAAGCTGCACATACGTTTACTGAAAAAAAAAAGTTGTGCAGATAACCGGGAGCATTCTATGCGTTCACTGAGTAATTCTCAACAAGGCGTAGTATCGAGTTTTGTGGGATTCGCGGGCTGGAAGGCGATGGCGGCGGACGATGGGCGTTGTACCTCTACTTCGGAACTGTCGTTTGCGGCACCGGCGAATCTGTCTTCATTCGAAAGGGAAATTTTTAACCGATCAAAATAATTAGGTTTCATTCCGTACGACATGCCCGACCACCACCAAGCCGATTTGCACGAAGACGTCGCCGAGCCGTTGCCCCTTCTGGTGGCTGAAGACATCGCTTGTCTTACAAACACGAACTGGTAAGAGCTTGAAAAACACGCAAACTTCAAGTAAGAAGTGCTTATTTCAAACTGAATATGCATGCGTACGATGTCTTTACTAGATGCGAATGTGGCCAATGCGTGGTGCTGACCGACTTCGAGCCTGGAAAGTGCCATTGCTGCGGGAAATCGGCAGCAAACGTTGCGACCTACAGTCGACCGGCTGCATTACTACGAACGAGGAGTTCCCCCTCGTCTGCCTGAACATAACGATGTTAAAACTATCGTATTTCGAGCTCCACGATAGGAAGCTGCCTATGCCCAAGGAGATCCACATGTCTATCGTTGGGTAGTCAAAACGACTATTTAAAGCTGTAGAGCAGCTCAGTGGAAAGGTGTCCTCTTCACACGCCATGGACCAAGGTTAAACTTAAAAAAAAGTGAGCGTACTGTTCTTTTTTCTTCTTCCTTTGTTGTCAAACATTTTGTGGTATTTACACTTTTTTTTACGATTATCACTGAAAAAAAAATGTTGTGGACGAAACGTCGCTGAACTAAATGGCAAGGGACTCCCTTTTAACACCTGCGAACTCACTGTAGTCACTTTCCACAAAATGTAAGGAGGATATAAATCGGGTACCGTCCGCCTTCTGAGGGGCCCGTAACTGATCTGCAGAAATGGCTGCCAGCCATTGGTCCCGATCCTGTCGATCTTTCGGAAACTTGTACAGACTCTGCCGCACGATACCACTTTCAGGTGCAGAACCTGTGAGGTCAGCTCTCCATGGAACATCTTGGGGGCATCCTTTTGGAGTCAATCAAGGGCATTCACCCCGGGTACTCACTACTCATTTCCAACTTTTCCATGTACAAAACAACTCATCTTAAGGCGCAGAAGATCAAGCGGAACAAAACATAACTGCAAAGCAATCGCACGGCAAAACGGGCTCCCGCACGCATGCCGTCTGCTGCGCGCTAAGAAAAAAGAAAAAAACGAAGCGAGGAAAAAAGCGCACGGTGTGGTGTAGCCACGTGACTTCCGGCACTCTCTCCTCCTCTATTTCTCCAACCTCCGTGAGTAGGTTTAGGTTTCGGTTTCAAGCAGTTGCGGTTTTTGGCTTTATTTAAAATATGTGTGCTCTGTAGCAAAAATATTAATTGGGTAGCCTTCTGACACCATAAATCGCCTGGCGAGAATGGAAAATTTTTTTTGAGACGTCAATGTCTTTTTAAGTTTTGCTTTGCTGTACTGTGTACGGTTTTCACCTTGCTCTCTCTGGTCTTCAATTTCGACAAGGTGCCCCAGTCAAATTTACTACTAGCTCTTTCGAAGTTGTCACCTTGCGTCTTTGGCTTATGTGGGGCAGTTCCGACGCCAGTTCACTGGCAACCAGAAAAAAATGAAAACCTAGCATGCTCCAAATACCTAAACTAGGTTAAGTAGGCAAATATATTCACCTGAGCTATCATCTTGCAACAAAGGTTTTTCTCCTGTCTGGTCACTGGCATAGTAGCGCTTCGTATAAATTTTTGAAAACAGAGAGCTCATTCCTTTATGTAATTTGTCTTTGTGATCGGGCTGCCTCTTTACGTGTACCATTTCCGCCGCAAAAGATTAAGACATTTTTAATACTCGGTTTTTACATCATGTCCAATTCCTAACACACGATCCCAGTGTTTTTATATGTGGGTGTTTACTGAATAAATTGCCACTGTGACTGAAGCTAGCACTCAATCACGAAGCTTCAACTTACCAGGATCCGTATTTCTCATATTGTGATGCATTTATTTGTATTATTACGATTGTTCGGTCAGCAGCCAAAATGACATGGGAGAAGTGTTGACGCAACATAGTAATGACCAGTCGGAGGCCGAGCCAGATTGTGGGGCCTAGGGCGAAATGGTCGTGCGCCCCATTGCCCCGTCGTCGTCTTGAAGTTAGTCTCAACGTAGTGATATGTAGTAGCGTTGGAAATTGGGCTTGCCGTTGGCATTTGTTTGGCTAATTAACACGCACAAAAACGAGGACAAAGTACGAGGATAACACGCGAGAGCTAGAGCCTGCGAGAGAACAAGCACGACGCACGAGTGGTTGTCTGTCGCGCTGTTCTCTTTTGTCCTCGTCTTTTAGGATATATCACTGAGACACCTTATTAGGAAAATAGGTTTATCATTGCTACTTTTGGAAGTTTTATCTTCTTTGGTTTTATATTACAATCCCACTGTGAATTACGACCAATCTCCGATGACCACCTGGAAATGTGAACGAAGGGGGGGGGGGCCTGACATTTTCTTCCGGGCGATCACAAGATAGCGCGCTTGAGTACGGCGATAGCTTTCTTAAACAAATCACATAGTATACTGTTGAAATGGGTATCTGTGCCCGGTCGCTCTAATGATAGGGTTTATGGACAGGGCATAAACGACACATGTAATCATAGAGAGATAATAATAAACCGAGATTGAGAGCAGCTGTGAAACCAGATTGGAATGAAATATTTTCTCTCCGGAATCCGGCGCCGAAAAAACAAACACCCTCTTCCCATCCACTAGGAATACACTGGCTTTATTTAAAATCTAGACATTGCCGTGAATCTACATACTTAAGGTAATATATTGGCGTACAAAAATCATTAGTTTGCCGCGTTAGGCATCGTGGTTGTAGCGCATTTCGGAAATAAACAGGGCGCAAAAATATAGCATCATTGATCGTATTGATATAGATCCACAAAAACGCGGTGGAAAACAAATCGCCTAAGCATGTTAAGTACCGCTATAACAGCGCTTGTTCCTACAAAATATTACACAAACAAACTAATTGGTTATTGGGTGTAGGGGTGACATTGAGGAACTCTTAGATTGCAGTCTGGGAGTCGATGTTAGCGTGTTATGTCACCTAAGCTGCCACCAGGCGGTTTCTTTTGGGGCAAAAAAACAAGAAAAAAATAGTATTTATAAAAGAAAGTGAAAGACACTAATATAAAAAACAGCACATCAATTCAAACTTAAATCATAAGGTGAATCTTTGTTCGGAGCGCAGCTCTTAAGGCTCCGTTTCCGGCTTGGGCGGCGTCAGAGTCGCCGCCGCCACGCCGTCGGCGGTAGAAGCTCAACTGCACGTTTGGCATACCGGTGAGGTCACGACCTCCTCATTCAGTGGGGGACCTTTTTGAGGAGGCTGGCTGTGACTCCCCCCCCCCCGAGGTCACGTGACCCCCCGGTGGGGAGGAGAAGGAGGGGGAGGAGGAGTAGCAGGCAGACTACGAGGTGAAGAGGAAGTGGCATGTATATCTTCCTCTCAGTACCCTCCTCAAGAGCTGCGCCCGAATTCGGTGTTACTGAGCTACAATTGGCTGTTGTTAGCCAGAAACGTCCTTCTTAATGCTTTCCAGTTAGTGGATACTGCCGAATGTTGCATTGTCCTTATATTGTTGCGACCGCAAATGCGTATTTATAGCCAATATCTAAAGTGTACCACATCCGTATCTGCACCACAGTTTTACCATAAATACTAACTTACGCAAAGACTCTGACTCAAGCTACTCGTAATACTTCGATATAATTGGTTCGCTAAGTCCTTCTAGCTACTCTCATTATCTTTTGCTGGAAACCCTACGAGAGTATGTTTGGAAAATATTCTTATAAGTTGAATGGATCAATAATTAACTTACAAGAGCAGGGGCTAGACCTATCAGCTAGTATGCGCAAACGGCGACAAGGCAGTACAGACAATGCGGTCTGCTATAGACAGCGAGTGTGGAGGGTCAGAATGGCTGTGGTGGTGCATGAATGTGTCTAGTAACCGGTGCGCGCTATGCTTCCCCACCCTCGACGCAAGCGCGGTAGCCGTGCGACAGCGAGGTTTGTATTGCCTGGTCGCCGTTGGCGCATTCTAGCTGATATCGCTAGCCCCTGCTTCCTCTCATCTTTATAATATAAAACTATCTAAACTACTACACCTTAAGTTTAAAAAACAAATTATACGCGAAAAATACCTATTACTTTTTTTTTGTTCAATGCTTGGAGTTGATTATGTTAAAAACTTCGGATAAAGAAAACAAGTATTGAGCACTTTATAACGATATATAACTTCCTGTGTTCTTCCACTTAAGCAGACAATAGAAGTCATTGTCTTAAAAAAAATTGTATTCGAAAACAAATCGCATTCAATTAGTCCAGTAATCAGCGCCACAAGCAAAATATTACGGTCTCGCGCTATCTGCCAGGACCCATAATCTGTGAGTCAATAAAAACAATTCAATCTAACTGAACACAAAACCTTTATTGTCGTTTGCTCTTACACAGTTAGGCGCGTCTGCCGAAGGTGTAGGTCAGTGGAGCGTTGCCCACAGAGTAAGCCACCGGAGCGGCATGCTGAGCGTACACAACTGGAGCAGCTTGCTGTCCATAGGCTACAGGACCAGCGTGGACAGCATGTAGGGCCACAGGGGTGGCATGCACAGCCTGTACAGCTGACTGGGGCTAGGTGAACAGACCTCACAACGACTGGTGCTGGGCGAACAGCCTTTACAACCACTGGATGTGGGCCTTCAACGGCGGTGGAGAGGGTTGAGGCGTCAGCTGACTCGGAGGTCTTGGTGCCTGGTTCGTTAGTGTCGACAGTGGCGCGAAAACCGGCAGCGTCGGCGACGTGAGTTGACAGTACGGTGGACACCAGCAGCGTCCGTGTAGCTGTAGGAGCCAACCTTTGCCGTTGAACTCGTCGCCGGTTTCCTGGCGGGTCAGACGTGTTCCGAACTCATCGGTGTTGTCGATAGCCGAAGGCGTAGGGTTGGGGAAGCTGTGCAAGAAAAGCAGTTGAAAACAAATTAATATTTCTAGAAGGCAACGCTGATCTGGGTCTCCTTTTCCTGCATGTACGTGTCTTTTTTGCGCTGGTGAAGTCGGTAAACATTGAGCGGCCTGCCGAAAAAAAAGTAAAAAAAAAAAACGATATTCACTAAGGACACGGTGCACGGTTTATATTTGAGGCGACCTTCAGCTTCAATTTAGTGAGCTGTCGAAAATACTTTCATCTTTAAACTATTACCTCTGCAGGCGTGCAAGGAAAGTAACTTTGTTTTATACCTTTGGGCATTAATTCTTAAACTTCCGGCTTTAGAAGAAATACCGAAGTAGCATATTGATACTTGATACTTTTATACTAAATATTTATAGTTTATAAATTTGTGCCTTTATAATTTTATGTTCATTATTTTATATGATAAATATCTGTGTCGTGTATTCTATTTGGTCTCATATAAACGTCGACAGAAGACGGCAGACCATAAATAAACTTGCTCCATCGAAATAAAATTAATTTGCGGTCTTTCACTTGCAGAAGAAAACATCGCAATATTCGTTAAACCGACATGTTCATTCAAAAGAACGGAGCTAGGTTATTCAGGCAATATAGTTGCACCCTGGACGTTTCCATGCGCAAAAAAGACGGATAACCGTATGTGACATGCAATCTGTTCGTCTGCCCTTGGCGCGCCTCGTGTGGTTGTTTACCCTCGTGATGCGCCCATGTGCTCTAGTTTTCCCACGACCGCAACCAACATCGGCGCCAACTTGGCTGCCTCGCCACCGCTCGTTCCCTGCGCGTTATCTGCGCTGCCCTCTGATTGGTCTGCCTGTGCTTGCTCTCACGATGCGCCAAAACGCATTTTGGACACAGTTACCCGACTGTAATATACGGAGCGCAAGTTCGTCTGCTTCTCGAGTATTAGTTGTGATGATGGCAGAACGTGGAGCGCTTATTGGCTGATTAAAAACAAATAGGGGGTAGATCTCAAGGCGTCTAGCATTGATGGCTACCCACTATCCTTTCAATCAAAGCCAATCAAAGCTCGGCGTCGTTTATGACGTCACGACACCTCCTGCGCATGAAGCAGACGACACGCTCGTCGCGATAGTCACCGAGCGCCTAAAGAAACGCAAGCGCACAATTCTTCTAAAAAAAAAGGCGTCATCTTAACACTTTTTGGAGTGTAAATGGTTTGTCGCACTATCCACCCTTTTTTGAGAGTTAGGGTTACTCTTCGAAAGGAGGTGTTGACTTTACTCTTTTGAGAGTAACGAGGAGTTACTCTTGACAAGAGTTACAGTTACTCTTCAAAACGAGGTGTTGACTTTACACTTTTGAGAGTAACAAGGAGTTACTCTTGACAAGAGTTAGTGTTACTCTTGTCTAGGGTAGGGGTTACTCCTTGAAATGAAGCGTAAAATTAACACTTTTGAAGAGTAGCGTAGACTCCTACAGGTGGTGTTGTACGTACCCTCGAAGCAAATGTTGTGGCTACTCTCTTAGGTGTAAATAGAACAACTCTAATGAGTGGTCAAGGTTACACTCTCATGCCAAGAGTTATTTTAACTACCTTGTAAAGGGTAACTTCAGCTCCATAAGAAGTGTTAATTAAGCTCTACATCAGAGCTAAAAGTACCCTCTTGAAAGAGGTTACATTAACTCTGCTAAAGTGTAACTGTGTCACAGTTACTCTTTTCTGTTAGGTGTTATCCTTTCCCTTTCATGTAGTGTGTACAACTAGGGACAACTCAAGTATTTTGCAATGAACAGTAGCCCTAAAACTTAAAAGCGGCTATGTATGTGTTCACAAGGAGATGGTTGCATAGGAAATGTGGAATGGCACATAGAGCATGAGCCTGCACAGAGGCTATAGGTTCTCATGAAAAGTCAGCATAGAGAGAATAAAAACAGTAGAAAAGAGCTTAATAAACCAAGACTTTAATTTCAGCACATAGCAAAAAAAGGCAAAACTGACACCCAAATTCCCTCTGGCTAAAAGTTTCTAACTTTGTGATCAGATCCACAGCTGAGACTGACTTTATCTTGTACTTCAAACCAATGCAGTGCCCAATTACTGCGAGTGACCGGCTTGCTTTTTGACGGTAAGAAATGTTGTGGACCCAGTGCAGTGCAAGAACGAGCGCAGCACCAGCCACAATATCCGTCACCTCAAAAGAGTGGTCCTCCAACACCAGAGTTATGGCACTTGAGTCCTCTTCATCAATGCACATCACCGGATAGGTCGATCAGTCGTGTCCCTCCTCCTGTGAAGAATGAATGCTTAAATGTAAAGTCAGCAAAATTAAAAAAGAGGAAACAGCTTGCTAAGTGCCCTTTGTTAATACCAGTGCACTCATTTGCAAGACAATAGACATTTTCGAAAATCCCAGGAGCCATTCATAGGATATGCTCCAATAGTTGGCTGGGACTTGCTTTCTTGCCGATTGAACAAGAGTCCCAACCGAACACTCAGGCAGCACTTATTGCTAGCTCGCTCAGCCGCAACCATCCAAAACTGTTTGTATCCCTTGATATGAACACCTAGGAGACAAATAATCCACATATCTATCACTCTCTATTTTTTTTTGTACGCAATGGCAGCCGTAACGGGTTGCATTTATTTATGGCATCCCCAAGTTTGCACCCCCTACCAGTGGCATCAGAACAAGCGTGGAAGGGGGGGGGCAGTTGCACCCCCCCCTTTTCCCTGAGATTTGAAACAATTATAGCAGACAATATGGGAGAGGGGGACAGAATTTAGCTTCCCTGCACATCACTCCATATTGTCTGCTATAATTGTTTCAAATCTCAGGGAAAAGGGGGGGTGCAACTGCCCCCCCCTTCCACCCTTGTTCTGATGCCACTGGTAGGGGTGCAAACTTGGGGATGCCATAAATAAATGCAACCCGTTACGGCTGCCATTGCGTACAAAAAAAATAGAGAGAGATAGATATGTTGATTATTTTTCTCCTAGGTGTTCATATCAAGGGATACAAACAGTTTTGGATGGTTGCGGCTGAGTGAGCTAGCAATAAGTGCTGCCTGAGTGTTCGGTTGGGACTCTTGTTCAATCGGCAAGAAAGCAAGTCCCAGCCAACTATTGGAGCATATCCTATGAATGGCTCCTGGGATTTTCGAAAATGTCTATTGTCTTGCAAATGAGTGCACTGGTATTAACAAAGGGCACTTAGCAAGCTGTTTCCTCTTTTTAATTTTGCTGACTTTACATTTAAGCATTCATTCTTCACAGGAGGAGGGACACGACTGATCGACCTATCCAGTGATGTGCATTGATGAAGAGGACTCAAGTGCCATAACTCTGGTGTTGGAGGACCACTCTTTTGAGGTGACGGATATTGTGGCTGGTGCTGCGCTCGCTGCACTGGGTCCACAACATTTCTTACCGTCAAAAAGCAAGCCGGTCACTCGCAGTAATTGGGCACTGCATTGGTTTGAAGTACAAGATAAAGTCAGTCTCAGCTGTGGATCTGATCACAAAGTTAGAAACTTTTAGCCAGAGGGAATTTGGGTGTCAGTTTTGCCTTTTTTTGCTATGTGCTGAAATTAAAGTCTTGGTTTATTAAGCTCTTTTCTACTGTTTTTATTCTCTCTATGCTGACTTTTCATGAGAACCTATAGCCTCTGTGCAGGCTCATGCTCTATGTGCCATTCCACATTTCCTATGCAACCATCTCCTTGTGAACACATACATTGCCACTTTTAAGTTTTAGGGCTACTGTTCATTGCAAAATACTTCAGTTGTCCCTAGTTGTACACACTACATGAAAGGGAAAGGATAACACCTAACAGAAAAGAGTAACTGTGACACAGTTACACTTTAGCAGAGTTAATGTAACCTCTTTCAAGAGGGTACTTTTAGCTCTGATGTAGAGCTTAATTAACACTTGTTATGGAGCTGAAGTTACCCTTTACAAGGTAGTTAAAATAACTCTTGGCATGAGAGTGTAACCTTGACCACTCATTAGAGTTGTTCTATTTACACCTAAGAGAGTAGCCACAACATTTGCTTCGAGGGTACGTACAACACCACCTGTAGGAGTCTACGCTACTCTTCAAAAGTGTTAATTTTGCGCTTCATTTCAAGGAGTAACCCCTACCCTAGACAAGAGTAACACTAACTCTTGTCAAGAGTAACTCCTTGTTACTCTCAAAAGTGTAAAGTCAACACCTCGTTTTGAAGAGTAACTGTAACTCTTGTCAAGAGTAACTCCTCGTTACTCTCAAAAGAGTAAAGTCAACACCTCCTTTCGAAGAGTAACCCTAACTCTCAAAAAGGGTGGATACTGCGACAAACCATTTACACTCCAAAAAGTGTTAAGATGACGCCTTTTTTTTTAGAAGAATTGTGCCTTGCGTTTCTTTAGGCGCTCGGTGACTATGCGACGAGCGTGTCGTCTGCTTCATGCGCAGGAGGTGTCAGTGACGTCATGAACGACGCCGAGCTTTGATTGGCTTTGATTGAAAGGATAGAGCGTAGCCATCAATGCTAGACACCTTGAGCATCTACCCCCTACTTGTTTTTCAATCAGCCAATAAGCGCTCGGCGTTCCGCCATCATCGCAACTACTACGCGAGAAGCAGACGAACTTGCGCTCCGTATATTACAGCAGGCACTGTGTCCAAAATGCGTTTTGGCGCATCGGAGAGCAAGCAGAGGCAGACCAATCAGAGGGCAGCGCAGATAACGCGCAGGGGAACGAGCGGTGGCGAGGCAGCCAAGCTGGCGCCGATGTTGGTTGCGGTCGGGGGAAACTAGAGCACATATGGGCGCATCATCGAGGGTAAACAACCACACGAGGCGCGCCAAGGGCAGACGAACTTGCATGCTACACTGGTTATCCGTCTTTTTTGCGCATGGAAACGACCAGGGTGCAACTATATTGCCTGAATAACCTAGCTCCGTTCTTTTTGAATGAACATGTCGGTTAACAAATATTGCGATGTTTTCTTTTCTGCAAGTGAAATACCGCAAATTAATTTTATTTCGATGAAGCAAGTTTATTTATGGTCTGCCGTCTTTTGTGTCGACGTTTATATGGGGCCAAATAGAATAACGACACAGATATTTATCATATAAAATAATGAACATAAAAGTATAAAGGCATAAATTTATAAACTATATATATTTAGTATAAAAGTATCAAGTTTCAATTTGCTACTTCGGTATTTCTTTCTAAAGCGGAAGTTTAAAATTAATGCCCAAAGGTAGAAAACAAAAGTTTTTCTTTTCCGTGCACGCCTGCAGAGGTAATAGTTTAAGAATGAAAGTATTTTCGATAGCTTACTAAATTGAACATGATGGTCGCCTCAAATATAAGCCAGTGCTCCATGTCCTTAGTGAATATCGTTTTTTTTTTGTTACTTTTTTCGGCAGCCGCCAATGTTTACTGACTTCACCAGCACAAAAAAGGAACACGTACATGCAGGAAAGGAGACCCAGATCATTTGCCTTCTAGAAATGATTAATTTGTTTTCAACTGCTTTTTCTCTTGCACAGCCTCCCCAACCCTACGCCTTCGGCTTCGACAACACCGATGAGTTCGGAACACGTCTGACCCGCCAGGAAACCGGTGACGAGTTCAACGGCAAGGTTGGCCCTACAGCTACACGGACGCTGCTGGTGTCCACCGTACTGTCAACTACGTCGCCGACGCTGCCGGTTTTCGCGCCACTGTCGACACTAACGAACCAGGCACCAAGACCTCCGAGTCAGCTGACGCTCTCAACCCTCTCCACCGCCGTTGAAGGCCCACATCCAGTGGTTGTAAAGGCTGTTCGCCCAGCACCAGTCGTTGTGAGGTCTGTTCACCCAGCCCCAGTCAGTGTACAGGCTGTGCATGCCTCCCTGTGGCCCTACATGCTGTCCACGCTGGTCCTGTAGCCTATGGCCAGCAAGCTGCTCCAGTTGTGTACGCTCAGCATGCCGCGCCGGTGGCTTACTCTTGTGGGCAACGCTCCACTGACCTACACCTTCGGCAGACGCGCTTAATTGTTTAAGAGCAAACGACAATAAAGGTTTTATGTTCAGTTAGATTGAATTGTTTTTATTGACTCACAGATTATGGGTCCTGGCAGATAGCGCGAGACCGTAATATTTTGCTTGTGGCGCTGATTACCTGGACTAATTGAATGCGATTTGTTTTCGAATACAATTTTTTTTAAGAGAATGACTTCTATTGTCTGCTTAAGTGGAAGAACACAGGAAGTTATATATCGTTATAAAGTGCTCAATACTTGTTTTCTTTATCCGAAGTTTTTAGCATAATCAACTCCAAGCATTGAACAAAAAAAAATAATAGGTATTTTTTGCGTATAATTTGTTTTTTAAACCTTAAGGTGTAGTAGCGTAGATAGTTTTATATTATAAAGATGAGAGGAAGCAGGGGCTATAGCGATATCAGCTAGAATGCGCCAACGGCGACCAGGCAATACAAACCTCGTTGTCGCACGGCTACCGCGCTTGCGTCGAGGGTGGGAAGCATAGCGCGCACCGGTTACTAGACACATTCATGCACCACCACAGCCATTCTGACTCCTCCACTCGCTGTCTATAGCAGACCGCATTGTCTGTACTGCCTTGTCGCCGTTTGCGCATACTAGCTGATAGGTCTAGCCCCTGCTCTTGTAAGTTAATTATTGATCAATTCAACTTATAAGAATATTTTCCAAACATACTCTCGTGGGGTTTCATACACAAAAAAGAAATAATAGAGAGTAGCTAGAAGGACTTAGCGAACCCGTTATATCGAAGTATTACGAGCAGCTTGAGTCAAGAGTCTTTGCGTAAGTTAGTATTTATGGTAAAACTGTGGTGCAGATACGGATGTGGTACACTTTAGATATTGGCTATAAATACACATTTGCGGTCGCAACAATATAGGACAATGCAACATTCCACTGGCCGTAATAACGGAAGAAATATCAGAAGGACGTTTACGTTAAAAAAATAAACAAGGAGTTGCACTAAAGGGTTTACGTTTGAATTAATGTGTTATTTTTTAAATGATGTCTTTTCATTTTTTTATAAATACTCTTTTTTCTTGTTTTTTGCCCCAAAGAAACACCTGATGGCAGCTTAGAGTGACATAACACGCTAACATCGACTCCCAGACTGCGATCAAGAGTTCTCAATGTCACCTACACTCAATAACCAATTAGTTTGTTTGTGTAATATTTTGTTTAGGACAAGCGCTGTTATAACAGTACAACATTCTTAGGCAATTTGTTTTCCACCGCGTTTTTGTGGATCTATATCAATACGATCAATGATGCTATATTTTTGCGCCGTTTTATTTCCAGAAATGCGCTACAACCACGTGCCTTAACACGGAAATGACCGGTTTTTGTACGCCAATATATTAACTTAAGTATGAATTCACGACATTGTCTAGATTTTAAATAAAGCCAGTGTATTCCTAGTGGATGGGAAGGGATTTTTTGTTTTTTCGGTGCCGGATCCGGAGAGAAAATATTTCATTCCAATCTGTTTTCACAGCGCTCCCAATCTCCGTTTATTATCTCTATGAATTACATGTGTCGTTATGCCCTGTCCATAAACCCTACCATCATAGCGACCGAGCACCGAATACCCATGTCAACTGTATATTGTGATTCGTTTCAAAAGATATCGCCGTACTCAAGCGCACTTATCATGATCGCCCGGGAAATGTCAAAGGAACCCCCCCCCCCCCTTCGTTCACGTTCCCGGGTGATCATAGGGACGTCGATCGTAATTCACAGTGGGATTTGTAATATAAAACCAAAGAGATAAACTTCAAAAAGTAACAATGATAAATTATTTTTCTAATGAGGTGTCTTAATATATCCTAAAAGACGAGGACAAAGAGAACAAACACGACAGACAACCACTCGTGTGTCGTGCTTGTTCTCTGAGCTCTTGTCCGCGCGTTTTTCTCTACTTCGTCCTCGTTTTCGTGCGCGTTTTAACCAAAACAAATGCAAACCAACAAGCCCAATTTTCAACACTTCTACATATTACTATGTTGTGAGTAACTTCAAGACGACGACGGAGCAATGGGGCGCACGACCATTTCGCCCTAGGCCCCACAATCTGGCTCGGCCTCCGACAGTCATTCTATATTGCGTCAACACTTGTTTTGTCATTTTGGCTGCTGACCGAACAATCGTAATAATACAAATAAATGCATCACAATATGAGAAATACGGATCCTGGTAAGTTGAAGCTTCATATTGAGTGCTAGCTTCAGTCACAGTGGCAATTTATTCAGTAAACACCACATATAAAAACACTGGGATCGTGTGTTAGGGTGGACATGATGTAAAAACCGAAAGTATTAAAAATGTCTTAATCTTTTTGGCGGGAAATGGTACACGTAAAGGGCAGCCCGATCACAAAGACAAATTACTAAAGGAATGAGCTCTCTGTTTTCAAAAATTTATACGAAGCGCTACTATGCCAGTGACCAGACAGGAGAAAAACCTTTTGTTGCAAGATGATAGCTCAGGTGAATATATTTGCCTAACTACAACCTAGTTTAGGTATTTGGAGCATGCTAGGTTTTCATTTTTTTTTCTGGTTGCCAGTGAACTGGCGTCGGAACTGCCCCACATAAGCCAAAGACGCAAGGTGACAACCGAAGAGCTAGTAGTAAAATTTGACTGGGGCACCTTGTCCGAAATTGAAGACCAGAGATGCAAGGTGAAAACCGTACACAGTACAGCAAAGCAAAACTTAAAAAGACATTGACACTCCAAAAAAAAAAATTTCCATTCTCGCCAGGCGATTTAATATGGTGTCAGAAGGCTACCCAATTAATATTTTGCTACAAAGACACACATATTTTAAATAAAGCCAAGAAACCGCAACTGCTTGAAACCGAAACCTAAACCTACTCACGGAGGTTGGAGAAATATAGAGGATGAGAGTGCCAGAAGTCACGTGGCTACACCACACCGTGCGCTTTTTTTCTCGCTTCGTTTTTTTTTTTTAGCGCGCAGCAGACGGCATGCGTGCGGGACCCGTTTGCCGTGCGATTGCTTTGCAGTTATGTTTTGTTCCGCTTGATCTTCTGCCCTTAAGATGAGTTGTTTTTGTACATGGAAAAGTTGGAAATGAGTAGTGAGTACCCGGGGTGAATACCCTTGATTGACTCCAAAAAGGATGCCCCCAAGATGTTCCATGGAGAGCTGCCTCACAGGTTCTGCACCTGAAAGTGGTATCGTGCGGCAGAGTCTGTACAAGTTTCCGAAAGATCGACAGGATCGGGACCAATGGCTGGCAGCCATTTCTGCAGATCAGTTACGGGCCCCTCAGAAGGCGGACGGTACCCGATTTATATCCTCCTTACATTTTGTGGAAAGTGACTACAGTGAGTTCGCAGGTGTTAAAAGGGAGTCCCTTGCCATTTAGTTCAGCGACGTTTCGTCCACAACATTTTTTTTTTCAGTGATAATCGTAAAAAAAAGTGTAAATACCACAAAATGTTTGACAACAAAGGAAGAAGAAAAAAGAACAGTACGCTCACTTTTTTTTTAAATTTAACCTTGGTCCATGGCGTGTGAAGAGGACACCTTTCCACTGAGCTGCTCTACAGCTTTAAATAGTCGTTTTGACTACCCAACGATAGACATGTGGATCTCCTTGGGCATAGGCAGCTTCCTATCGTGGAGCTCGAAATACGATAGTTTTAACATCGTTATGTTCAGGCAGACGAGGGGGAACTCCTCGTTCGTAGTAATGCAGCCGGTCGACTGTAGGTCGCAACGTTTGCTGCCGATTTCCCGCAGCAATGGCACTTTCCAGGCTCGAAGTCGGTCAGCACCACGCATTGGCCACATTCGCATCTAGTAAAGACATCGTACGCATGCATATTCAGTTTGAAATAAGCACTTCTTACTTGAAGTTTGCGTGTTTTTCAAGCTCTTACCAGTTCGTGTTTGTAAGACAAGCGATGTCTTCAGCCACCAGAAGGGGCAACGGCTCGGCGACGTCTTCGTGCAAATCGGCTTGGTGGTGGTCGGGCATGTCGTACGGAATGAAACCTAATTATTTTGATCGGTTAAAAATTTCCCTTTCGAATGAAGACAGATTCGCCGGTGCCGCAAACGACAGTTCCGAAGTAGAGGTACAACGCCCATCGTCCGCCGCCATCGCCTTCCAGCCCGCGAATCCCACAAAACTCGATACTACGCCTTGTTGAGAATTACTCAGTGAACGCATAGAATGCTCCCGGTTATCTGCACAACTTTTTTTTTTCAGTAAACGTATGTGCAGCTTTTTATAAACCACAAAAATGGGTTTCATATATTTTTATTTTTTTAGTATTTAGTGTGTGCCTTCAATGACCCATGACTTTGATTAAATTTGGTGGCCGTGTCTAAACATTAGAAAACGGCCCGTGACCACGGAGAAGAAAGTGAGCGCGGCTCGAACCGGCCAGTTTTCAATCGGCGGTTTTCGGGTGGAAAGAAACCAAATTTCGAGCTGAAACTTCTGTTCTGGGCAGTTGGGCTCTCATATATCATGTATAAGTAAAAACCTCGGTGAGCATAAATACCCTTTCAGGGTCCCTTTAACTCTGACGTCTGCTCGGGGATTGAGGCTCAAAGACTTTCCGATAAATCTGAAAAATCAGAAGCGAACCCTAACTCCGGAACGTTTTGGGAAATTCATTTTTCGAGGATCAAGAAACCCATAATGCACACATTTCTAAAGTTCGGGTTTACATTGTTTTTTTTTGTTTGTTTGTTTTTTTATTGTCAAGTTCATAAAATCGCGAAAAAATATTTTTTGCAAATAACTGTGTTATTTGGGGTACCTCACCTCACAGCCGGATTAGTCCGGCAACAGGTTACCAATTGGTTGCTCCTACAGTAACCAACTTAGCATCCCACTGAACTGGAGAAGACGCGGTCACAGAAACAGGTAGAATTTCAATTGTACAATCGTACGACACAGATATATTTAAAAAATAAAGATATTTAAAGGAATGTTGAAAATTGAAACGAAAGGAGGATTAAATCTCATGTTATCTCAGTAAATATGACTAGTTTTATCACACAAGTTAAGCAATGCATATAATATTTGAATACAATAATAATATTAATAATAATAATAATAATAAATTGTTTTATTTTTCTCGTGCCCACAAACAACCTCTGGTTTAGAGTGTGGTGCACTAAACATACATGGAGTAAAACCTAAAAATACAGGAAGCAACAAAGTAAAATCAATAAAAGTCATGCAACATTATCATAATGCAAAAATTGATTATTGATTAGTTCACAGACATCCAGTCACGTAGATTGGACATAAACTCCTGAGTGGATAAAAAGATGTCGATGTTAAATTTCTTTGAATCAAATGCGATTTGTAACCTTGACAATGGTATTATAGCGGACAAGCAAGATGGATAAAAAGTTGAAATGTTTCGGCTCGGGCGAGAGGGAACGTGAAACTCATTAGTTTGTAATAAAGCCGCCGAATTCGCCCTGCCATGAACAACTTTGTGAAGGAATAAACAATCCCTGTACTGCCTTGTCAAGGCCAATTTATGCGGCAAAAATTTACGAAGCAATGTTTCGTAGTGATAAAAACATATCCTTCCGATGTAGTGGTCATATAAAATTTTTACCATTCGCTTTTGCACATTTTCGATAGCTAGCTCTTGCGACAGAGTCAATGAATTTCAAATGACTGAGGCAAACACCAGTCGCGATCGAACTGCAGGCTTAAATAAGAGTAGCAAGCAACGGGGAGTTGAAAATTGACGACAAATTCTTGAAATCATTCCTAACGTCCTCAACACTGCATTTACTGTAACGAAGACATGATTGTTGAAAGAAAGTGAGCTGTAAATGTACACTCCAAGGTACCTTGATAAAGGAGACTGGAGGAAATAATACGCCATCAATGTAATATTAAAAACAAATAACATCACGCTTCCTGGATAGCACCATTGATTTGGATTGGACACCATTGATTTGGATTGCACGACTTAGATTAGCTTAGAGAAGAGAGCAGTCGGATAGTGACTTCACACTTAAAAATAACTTAACATCGTCAGCAAACAGGAGAATGTTAGCATTGCTAACACAATAAGCAATGTCATTCACAAACAAGAGGAACAAGAGCGGGCCAAGAATTGAGCCCTGCGGCACGCGAGACGTTAAAATAAACTGTTCGGAGTAGATGACATTGACACGAACAGAATCGCGACGATCACACAAGTAGCTATAAACCCATCTACACAAATGCGGGCTGAAACCATGTGAGGCCAGCTTGCTCAACATTAACTCGTGCCTAACGCAGTCAAATGCTTTAGACATGTCTAGGTAGATGGCGTCAACTTGACCTCTATTAGTAACTGTTGGAGCAGTGTAACTCAAAAACGAACACAAATTGTACTCTACAGACCTACCTTTTAAAAAACCATGTTGTTCATCAGATATCATCGTGTTCAGGTAAAAATAAACACTCTTATGAACTACTTTCTCAAAAACCTTCGCAAATCCACATAATAATGACACCGGACGATAATTACTAGCTAAACAAGAATCACCTCCTTTTAATACAGGGACAACAACGGCGAACTTCCAGAGCTCAGGAAAAAGTCATTGTTTTAGTGATAAGTTGAAAATCTGACACAGAACAGGGGCAAATATAGCACAGCAACCCTTGGTAATAAAAGTGGGTATGCCATCAATACCCGCAGAAAATTTCAATTTCGTTTGATCTATTGCTTTGATTATATCATTAATGTGGACAGCAAAAGAAGACAAAAAGTTATCCCGTTCTACACCCAAGGTATTAATATTACTTAATGGCTGAGGCAAGTAGTAAGAGCTAAAAAAGTCAGCAAAACGATTTGCTACTTCAGCTGGTAAGGATTTGTATCCAGCACCATCACGAAGGCAAATGTCCAAATTCTTTTCACGAAGGTGTTGTTTCGCGCATCTCCAAATTCTTTAGGATTTTTAGACAAACTACTTTCAAGGCCATTAAGGTGCATACGCTTGAGCTGCCAAGCCAGTGTAGTAAACTCACCTGGAGCAAAAATGCGCTGGCGTATATGTCATCCCTGCTTAAATGGTTACATTAGAGTACATTCCAGACAAACTACAGGATATAAATATTTATCTGCGCATCACATTACACCCCTAGACGATATCGTTCACTATTTTGGATTCGTATATTTTATCAAATTTATTTAGTGTAGTCTAAAAGTATCTACAGGTGTCATGTTTGCAAATCGCAAATGAGGATTCTAAAGATGTTCTTATAAAGGACTGAAAATTAATCAGCGCGACGACTGCAGCCCTCGTGCGAAGCAGTTAATGTGTCAAAAATTATACTGGTTTGGTTCTGATGTTAAAAAATCAAACGTGAAGAAAACGCCGACTATAGTAGTTCTTTTTTTTTTTGAGGGGGGGGGTATTAGTGAACCAAAAATAGCTACGTGCCCTATTCCATTTCAAATGCGCCGCAGTTTAAGGAACCTTGTTCTACAAGACGGAAATTGCAACGATTCGTCTAGCCATTGCTTGCAGTGCTCGAAAATTTCTTTATGAAATTTAGACCAGCAAACAAAACAATATAAAACATGTGTATTTTATTTACGCGTTAGTTCATTTATCGCAGTGTGTTTGTTCAACCTAGCATTGGCGTCATGGTGTCCCCAATTTCCCAATCGAAGAAAGCACTCTCCAACTGTGCGAATACCGTCTTCCGAAGCAGAAAAGGGACAAAACTTACGCGAACTAATTCTCTCCTGTAAGAGCTCCACATTGCAGAGAAATAGGGATGATACCGTAGTGGTCTGTCCCAAAGGGCACGTCAATTAAAATTATTAGCATTCAGTATAATTCCGCAATTAGATACTTTTGTAATCAAATTTTGACTCGTTAACTTTAACTTGACTCATTACCTTTCACTTATAAACTTGATGTTTATTCTCCGAAACTACTAAGTTCAGCTATAGGGCAATGATATTGGGAACGCGCAGCAATTTACGGTGTTCTAAAAAATTGCTCAACTTGGACGCGTTTCTAGGTTACGCTTTCTTATCGGAGTGCATCTCCGCATCAGCAATTTCGCCCCCGTGACCAAGACGCGCAACGTGTGTGGGCCGCCACGCATCGCCCATAAAGGTGCGTCTTTACGATGGCACCGACGTCAAAAAGGCAAACCTCATGTGCAGTCCAGATGCTGTCTTATATAGCCCGTCTATTTCCGATACGCGTCGCGCGTGGATTGCGCGTTTTTGCCACGGTGAGCGGGATTGATGACGCAGAGATGCATGCGCTCACATAAGAAACCGAAACCTCGACACACGTCTAAATTAAACACTTTTTTTCGGACCGCTATAAAACTCTGCGCGTGCCTTCTATCCTTTTAAATTGGGTGTAATTGGCAGCTTTAGATGATCCGCATCAAGTATCTAATGAAAACCATACGATTAAAATTATAAGTGAAACCTTAATTAATTATTATTAAATAATTACCCAATTATACTGAATGCCTATACTTTTCCTTAATTCGCCTTTGGCTACGACCCCTATGGCATTAAACCTTTTTTTTTTGCGATGTGTGGTTTTTGCAGGAGCGATTTGGCCCGCCTTTGCAAGGTTAGCCTATAGGCAGCAGAATGTGAATGTGAATTCTGTTCATTTTCTTCACGCAGATATTTCGACTAAACGTAATGAGTATGAGAAGGAAGACATGAACTATAGGTCACAAGCATTCTTATTATGAGTCCTAAAACATTCTGATTTGATGTAACTATGTGAATGATAAACCGATTATTTAATTGTTGGGACATATAACCATGGCAATGTGGTGATTTTGGGAACGTGGGGGAAGCACCCGACAATCCAGCACTTACTATGTGATCCATTCCGGTATTCTTTCGCTTCAGATTCAGCTATGCGTTTAAGCAATGGTCAGTGACTTTAAAAAATAACGTTACGTTCTTTGCTGATATGGAAACAAAGTTGATTGTTTGGATGTTCGCAACGGTATGAAAGCAGTCCACGAAAAGCAGAGAATCACTTGGATTTCTTACTAAGACGAACAGCCCTGATATGGTCGTGTGATTGCTTATGGTAGCTTTTCAGTTCACGCTTGGCTAAACCATGTTAGAACAGAAGAGGACCGTTTGGAATTCAATGAGACTGAAGTATGAACTTCAGGCAGACAATAGTTTTTATTGATGCCTCTAACATTTACCAGCGATGCGCATTTGTCCAGCAGCTGCAGGATGTTCGCAAAGCGTGTTTATAATATCTGTAGCGGAATTTTTTTAACATTAATTTTCGTGTCAGGTTCTTTTTGCTGCCTCTCTGCCTACGTGGTTGCTGAAGTTGCCGTCAAAATATAGTGAGTTAGAACATATTTTTCTATTACAACTTCAATTTTGAGTTTTATTTTGTTAGAGGAAAACGTGCAATAACAAAATTAACTTGTGTTTAAAAAAAAGAAAAAAAAGAACGATATACAGGGGTCCCGGATGCAACAGAAATATTACAAACCAGTGCATGCTGATGCGGTGAATGCCGCACGGAGAATGTCGGACATGTAGAGGTGTGGAACACTCTTTTTACAATTTTTCAATAGGCCGCTTAGAATCACTTTATTAAAACCACGTACCACGCTGATGGCCGAACTCAAGGGGGGCATCCAGCTCATGGTTTCACAGTTCCGGACTTGAGTCTGCTGTGCAGGCTTGTATTGCTGCCCCCCGGTGAGCTGTAT